>PVJD01002579.1:0-196863 GCA_004026545.1 Mormoops blainvillei | reverse complement strand
ACGTTCAGGATCTGATATTAGACAACCCTTGGGCCGGCTCCAAAAGGGAATGGGAGATCCCTGCGGAGACCAAAGAAAGGTGGAAAATTCTTGGGGATTCCCAAGAAGAGCAGGATGTCGGGCTCGGCTCACCATGGGCACCCCAGGCTGGATATCAGTTCTTGATGTCAAGGGAGGCTGATCTTACCGCCCTGTCTTCAAATCCAGGAGCGGGTTATGAGGGGAAGGGGCTGGACCAAGAAATCCGCTTCCAAGAGTGACCGGCTTTCCCTTTGTTTTAGAGGGTCTCAGAGCTGGAAGGGACCACGGGAGACAGAGGGCTGAAGGGCCTCATATCGTACACGAGAGACAGAGGCTCAGGTTTGAGAAACCAGCTTCATGTCACCAGCCAGCAAGTGGCAAAGCAGGGCCTCACGCCCTGCCCCCTGGACACCGGATCTGTGTTATTAGGTGTCTGAAATGCACCATAAAGGGATCTGATTAGAATAACCCAAACTTTTCTTTCAAAACCTTCCCGAGCTGGTAAATATTACTCATTAAGCCTTTAGGGAGAATTATTTTAGTCAAATTACATTTCTTTCAGCTACACTGAGAGGGTGAAAGTTATTTGAGGAGAAAGGGGGGCCCATGGCGCGCAGTGGGGACCGTGATAAAGGTCGGCTGGGGTTGGATCGGGGTGGGGGGAGGGGAAGGCTGAAGAGAATTCAGGCTCCCGAGACAGTGTGAAGGAAGTGGCGGTGGAAAGCATGTAATGAAACAAAGCAAAGCAAAACCAGGATTCCAGCATCCTGGTCCCCACCCAGCTTGACCACTGAGCAGCCATGCCTTTCTGGAAGGCATGCCTCCTTACAAGGGTCAGCTTCCCTGTCTGCCCAGTGGGTTAGAAGATCCCCTACCTGCCTGCTCTCCCCGGCCTTGTAAAATCAAGCAGGTTAATGAAAAGCCCCAGGGGAAGGTGCAGGGCTGGCCCAGAGCAGGCCATGCATAGTCATCCCGCGGGTGGGGGGCTGCTCTCCCGCCTCTCCCAGCTTTGCACAAGCCCCGCCCTACAGCGATCCACGGGGCCTTTCCGGGGAGTGGGAGCGTGGGGATCAAGCGACAGGTCCACTGACACTTCCTGTTCTTTCCCACCGACCTGCCCGCGGCTCTCGGTACGCCCAGCCGGCAGGGACCCCGGGCACGCACAGAGCCCTCCCACCCCCTCCAGGGAACCGGGGAGGTGGCTGCACAAAAGACGGCTCATGGGCGAGGGGAAACTCGTTTGTGGTTGAAGGTGGTGCAGTTCAGCCTTGACTGTAACAGGGAAACTGAAAAAGTTTCGCTCCCACGGATGTGTCTTAGATCAAGGGACGACACAGCAGTGCGGACGAGGACCTTACAATGGGCCAGGCCGTGCCAGTGCCCATGGACATGTTTCCTCTCCTTTGTCCTCCTAACAGATGTTCACGTAGGTAGCATCATTCATGATTGATGGTTGAGGAAATCAACACAAAAACCATGAATAGATTTAGTGAAACAAGCGGTTAATGAATAGCGAGGCTGGGACTGGCGCCAAGGACTACCTGACCTAGAAACGCGTGTGCCCTCGTGGCCGGGAGCTGCTTGTCGGGCGGGCGCTGTGAGGCGGGCGCTCTGTTTGCATCGCCTCCCTCCCCTCTCAGGACAGCTCATCACAGAGGAGTGTCAGGAGTCCCACGACACTCCCCAGAAAACTGAAGCCCAGAGAGGTGAAATTACCACTGAGGCCGGATGCCAGGGTTTAGACGCTAAGGTAGACTGTCCCTTGTGTAAGACCCCGGCTTGTCTCTCGTGTGGGAAGTAAAGAGAAAGTGAGAGTTCAGGCAACTAGCACTTTCAGAGTCAATCTGATTTTCGTTCTTAGGGAGGAACAAGGCAGGTACTGTCCCCACCACAGGAGCTTTCCATCCCCCCTTCGCCCGAGGGATGCGGGGCCGGCTCAGAGAAGCACAGCCATCCTCACCGGGGAGCGGCCACGACCCAGGGTTGCACCTGCGCATTCCCCGCACAGCAGAGTCACTAGGGGGGATAAAAGCTCCGAGTGTCTGTCCAAGGCCACCTTTCCCTTTCTTATCTGCTTAATCTATTGACAGTGTCCTCTCATCAATAATTCACAGCCTCTTCTCAAACATCCACAGTAATGAGAAAGTTGTAAATCCTTGCTGAGACCCAGTCGTTCTCAACGGCCCACCTTTGTGACGTGCCCTTTCTTGGTCTTTACTCTCCTGGGGCACATGGTTTGGGTTGTAGATTTCCATGCACTAGCTATAGCCTTCTTTAAATATATACCTTCTAGAAAAGGCACGCGAGTACTATTCGGCAGAAGCTTCTGTAACAACACCAGAAGCTTCCACCTGTGTTGTCCAATACCATATCCCCCAATTCTCTGTGACCATCAAGCACTTGAAATGTGGCAACTACAACTATGGAACTGAATTTTTCATTCAATTTTAATTAAATTTAAGTAGCCACACGTGACTGATGGCGACAGCAGTGGATAGCACAGATCCAGATAATTACTGAGAACATATTAGCCCAGTCGTTTATTTATACACTTATTTTATTGTAAACACAAAGTGATTTTAGTTTGTTTACCCAATGGGTTTAACTCGTGGCCTCAGTATTTTGCTCTGTGGGGATTGACAGTTGTGTAAACACTGTGCAGAAAATTAAGTTCAAGGAAGAGGCCATGTATCTGCTTATTAACGTTACACCGTAAAAACTGCCAGGGTCCTAATTAAAAGATTAAACACTCACAAATGCAAACAAACAGTCTTGCACACACTCACCGCCTGCTTGCTGCCTGGGAATGACAAGGCTGAAAGGAAGACATGCAAGATCCCATGGGTTCATGGGTGGCCGCCGTGTGGATGTGGCCGGGGCAGGTTCTCCCCATTCAGTCGTTCTTCCCTTCCTTTCCACACTGACCATCGTGCTTTTTACGCCCTTATCTCGTCCAAGAAGTGTTTATTCCCTGTAATGATGACCTCACACAAAACAGTGGCACCAGGACGCCTCTCTCAGAACTCCCTCCTTTCTAGCTGCGGAACTGGGAATGCCGCGGCCGTGCCGGCATCACACACACAGACTCCAGAGCCAGGCTGGAGATCTGGGTCAGCACGACCACAGCAGGACAGGACAGGACAGCTGTGTTTTCCCAAAGCTCTGCAGAGGATGCAGATCTGTGGCCTGATTTGGGAAGCACTGACCCCATGCCCCCTCCTCCTCCTCACACGCAGGCTTGAGCCGCAGGGCCAGCTGGGGAGGCCTGATGCCGCCACGGGGGGGCCAGATGATCACTGTCGTCACAGCTATGGACGGCCCTCCTCCCCCCCGCCCTGTGCCTGCTAGGCGCCTAATACAAGCCGTTTTCACAAGACTCGGAGAGGGAACCGTTCCCACTCTTGCGAACAGTGGGAAGCTTAGAGAAATTAAGAAACATTTTTCAGCCTCTGTGCCACAAGTATGTGTTCTGTGCCCGGTGTGTTCTAGAATGCCGTGGTACAGCAGTGAATGAAACATCTGTCTCTGTTCCCAAGGAGCTTGCTTTCTGACTGGAGGAGACAGACAACAAAGGAAAGGAGAGTTGGCGTGGCAGACGGCAAAGGCCACGGTGAAGGCCCGGCGAGGCAGGGTACGGGAGAGAGAGGCGGGGCCGCCTGGAGGAGGGAGCTCAGGCATCCTCTCCGACAAAGGTGCCTTTGGAGCAGAGACCCAGACACAGCAAGGGTGTTGGCCAGGAAGGCCCTGGAGGAAGAGCCACCAGGTAGCGAGAACGCAAGTAGACGGGCCCCGAGGCCAGACAGCGCTTTCTCAGAGTCTCAGAGGCTGCTTCGGATGTCCCCAAGAGATTCCTTTGCTCTTCTGACCACACCTCACTGGCTCACTGTGTCGGCAGTTCTGTAACCATGCGACATGGAACAACGCGTTTATCTTTTCTTCTCTTCTGCCAAAAAGGAGTTTGGTTATAATGGGGAAAGCCCATGATCTGATAAGTAGGGACTTTTACACATATGGGATTGTTTCTTTCCCCAACACTGGGAGATGGGTGTTACACCCATTTTACAGATGGGGAAACTGAGGCACCAAGGAGGGAACTGGCTCTCCTAACATTCCCTCACTGCGATGAGGCAGAGGCCGCGTTTGCACGCCAGCCTGTTGATCTGCACCTACCACAGTAACCAGTCCTCACGGGGACATTCCCTGCTGCTGCTGTTTTAAGTCCTACAGTTGGAAGAGCCCAAGGGAGACAGCTCTGCATGTTGTGAGCTGCATGCAGGTGGCTGAGTTGGTCTCAACTATGAGGAGCGGTCCCAACCCCGGCTGAGTGAGGAATTGGCAGAAATCACCATAAACAGGTGTCCTCTTAACACTGGCTTTCAACAGAAAAAAGAAAAAGTCTTTCACTGAGGCACATGACAGCTGACACATTAGAACGTCGTCGCTCCAAATTGCAGACTTATTAAAGCCATTAGAATAATTATAATTGAGGATTTACTTAAAAGCCCATAATGACTTTTTAGACAGCCTTTTGCCTGTGTGCCTTCTCCCGCCTCTGTCACTCTCCCTCCTCCTTCCCAGACCCCGTCCTCAGAGACCCTGGGGAGAGCTTTACCCTCCCGTCAGGATGCCCAGAGCTCCCGTCTGTAAGCACAATGGGAAAACCGCACAGAGGGAAGAACGTGGGTCTCTCTAGGCTGCTTGTCTCGCTTTGGGCACATCTTGCATTTCCGGAGCCTGTTTGGGAGTCTTGTTTAGTGAAACTCCCACCCTTGGAATGTCTTGGTCTCCAGCATAAGATGTCAGGCAGGTCGGTCCTGGGAATTCCTCACGACACTTACATGCACAAAAGCCTAAGGAAGAAACCCCTTGCCTTCCGCAAGCCGCGTGGCCTGGAGAAGATGGCTACAGAGGTAGTGCTGACTTTCGATAGCCCTCCGAGAAGGTTCTTTGTCCCTTTCTCCCTGACACTACCCCTGGCGTACAGCAGGTGCTCGCATGATGACAGGTCCCCCTTCATTCTCCTTTTATGAAGTGAGAGGTCCTTTGGAAGACAGGACTTGAATCATCCACGCATTCAGGAAGCTTGCCACACGTCGGGCCCGATGCAAGGCTCTAAGAATAAGATGTGGATTCTGCCAACAAATACGAGTATATGACTTACGTGCACCGTAGAAAGTACTATGAGAGCAGTGATTAAGAAGCCTGTAATTCAAAACATGGTTATTTCTTTGGTGAAACTTGACAAGCTGATTAATTATAAAAATAGAAATGGAAAAGCAAAGAAGCAGAAATAGCCCAGACACGCCAGAGGAAAAACTGGAAATGTGACTGACTTACCAGAGCTCTAGGATCGGCATCAGGCTGTAGGAGCGAGGGCGGGGCAGTGTGGACAGGCATGGACCCCGGACCTGGGGGCAGAGCCAGGAACACAAAGCCCCACCTGTGAACACCTGTAGCTGTTCAGTGAGGAATGGGGCACTATTCAAGGAGAGATCCTGGGGTAATTGTGATTCACATAGAAAAGCGCTTGAACTGGGACCCTCTTGTCACTTTACACGTGACAATCAACGCCAGGAAGCTAGGAGACTTCGAAGTTCAAGGTAAAACTCTAGAAATGTTAGATGACATAGGAGAGTGGCTTTACGGCCTCAAGCTTGGCAAGATTTATTAAGGAAGACACAAAAAGCACCAACAATAAAGAAGATAGAGAAAGTTATCCTCATTAAACTTAAGAGCTTCAATTTATCAGAAGAAGCCACAGAGAGAGTGTAAAGATAAGCCAAAGCAAGAAAGAAATATTTGCTCATATAAAATTGACAGCAAATTCCTTTTCAGAATATGCAATAAACTACAAATCAATAAGCACAAGCAACTCAGTAGAATAATGGGCAAAACAGAGTCTATTCAATAGGAAAAGAAGAAGAAAACCGATCAGCGTACAAACAGAAACTCTGCCTCTGTGGTCATCAGGGAGACGTAAAGCAGAACTACAATGAGCTGTCATTTCACACCTGCCAAGTGAGCAAAAATTACAGTTTGACAATCCAGTGACACAAGGGAGTGGGGCAGACGCGCCTCCCCTCCAGTGCCGGGTAGGGGGCAGCCTGATACGACCACCAGAGAGAGTGATTCGGCTTCATCGAGCACCCCGGAAGACGAGTGGGCGTCCACCTCAGCGATCCCACGGCTGGGCCGCTACCCCGAAGAGTCCGGCAGGTGCCCCAGAGACCTATACAGAATTGACCACATTAGCACAATTTTTAACAGCAAAAACTGGACATAACTGAAATGCCCCTCACCACCAGTAATGGACTTTGGAAACGTGTGCTCTCTTCAACCAATGGAAAAGTAGACAGCAGCGAAAAAACGAATGAACTACGGAAAAGTACAAAAGAGTGAATGGATCTCTCTAACACCTTTTTGAGGGGAAATAAGCAACTCACAAAGAATATATAGTATGAATCCATTTATATAAAGTTCAAAATCACGTACAACTGGGTAATGCAGATAATACCAGATAACACAGAGAAACGAATGATAGATAATACAGGGAAACAGATGAGCACAGTAAAATTAAAAAGAAAATACATAAAACAACAAATACAGAAGTTTCAGCAGGAGTCCAGCCTGAAGGGGGAGGTTGGGAAGACTGTGGGAGGGGCTTCCAGGTGACTGCAAAGGTGATGGCCCTACTCACGAGACCGAGTGGTGTACACACTGGTGTTCATTTTACCTGCGTGTAGCTTATGAGTGGTCTTTCGCCTCTCTCATCAAGTACTTAATATTGTCATTAAACAATGAATCATGGCATTCTGCCTGCATGAAGAAAATAAGATCAGTGGGAAAGCCATGACGGAACAGGTGACAGTGCTCTTTGCTGACCTGGATCTTAAAGCTAGGGTAGATGCTCAGGAAACAGGAAGGAGGAGAAAATGAAGTGTGGAAGACAGACGGCGGCACATAGGAATGGCACGTTCGTGAACGCTAAGTCAGGGCCAATGTGTGGAGAGCGAAATTTGTGAGGGAAAAGATGGGAGGGTCTTCAAGGCCTGGAAGCCTCCAACGTATTCGGTGATCAGTAGGCGGCTGTTAAAGAATTTTATAATGTAGTGAAATGTATATAATATCAAATTTATACCATTTTAACATTTTTAAGTGTACAGTTCAGAGACGGCTAGCACATTCCCACTGCTATACAACCATCACCCCTGTCATCTCCAGAACTTTTTCATTACCCCAAGCCATTACAGAATTTCTACCAGATATGTGGTAAGATCAGATTTTCCTTTTATAGAAAAAAAAACAAAACACAAAACCCTAAAAACTAGGGAATGCCTAAAGGTAGGGCGGCAACTTTGGGGAGGTGACCTTAGGAGGTCAAGTGTGGTCCAGGCAAGGGATGGTCAGAGAAAGGACAGAAGAGGGAGGATGCAGTGTGAGAAAGGCCACAAGTCCCCAGGTGCGCCTGGGGAACGCACAGATCTCCATGGTGAACTGCGTGGGAGAGAGTGGGATGGAGTCCACGGAGCCCGGGTTCCGGGTGGGGCATGTACTCAGGTCATTTATGGGAACAAAGTTAAAAGCGAGAAAAACAGGTTGGTTGGGTGACTTCGTTTTTTAAAGCAGCTATGATCTGTGATTTTTACCCCACTCCTCTTACCTCCACACCCTTGATGGATGTCAGACCCTATTTCATGATAACAAAGTCTCTGTAGGAGAGGATGAAGTTCCTGTAATCTTGCATAGTTTTGCTGGAGGGAGAAAGGATTGAGGATTTGGCTGAGAGTCAATGCTAAATTTGAATATAAGACTTTCTAAGAATGAGAAGGCAGCCCAGATCCCAGGTGGCACCCGCATCTGAGGGACCTGGTGTCCGATTCTCCAGCTCTGGGTACCTCCCTGGTGTCGGTCCCACCGCGTCCCTCTGAGTCTCCCTCACAGCTGAATGGAGCCTCCCCAGGAGCCCACACTGCCTGGGGGGCATCGCGCAACCACTGATGGAGCCAGGGACTGAATTGACAAAGCGACACTCCCGACCTCAGGCTGGGAGTACAGGACCTGACGCAGCCATCTGGAAGCCCCTTCTATGAAGTGGCAGAGAAAACACCCTGGGATTTGGAACAAGAGCGTAGATCAGGGTGGGTAACCCCAGCCCATGAGCCAAATCCAACAGGTCCCCTGTTTCTGCCTAGCCCATGAGCTTAGGAGGGCTTACACATTTTTATATGCTTGGGAGGAAATATCTTCTGACACATGAAATTGCCACATTCCAAGGGCCATAGATAAAGTTTTATCGGAGCCCAGTCGGTACATTCATTCCTGCATCGTTCACGGATGCTCTTGTGCTGCGTGTGATGCAAAGGAAATCATTGCGGCAGAGGCCACGTGGCCCACAAAGGCTGCAGTAAATACTCCACAGAGGATGTCCGTCAACCTGCAGTAGACTCCAGACAGGAGAGGGCTCTGGGTCAGTGGGGAGCACTCGACCTGCACCCCGCATCTGCCCGGGGAGTAGCCAAGGTGCCTAACACCCCAAGTTCAGCTCCTCTTCCCTTCCAGCTTCAAATCCTGGCCCCAAGGGCAAGGCCTGCAGGATCAGGCTCCGTGATGCCACCATCGACCTGCACCCAGCAGGTCATCCCAGCACCCAGCATCCTGGCCAAGGCACCACAGCCTAGCGCCTTCCTCCAGGGATGCAGGAGGGTCCAGCTCAGAATGACCACATCACCCGCATCCACCTGCTGCCTGAACATACCTTGCTATCTCTTCATTTCCCACCAGGCGTTTGCTGAATCCGTACCCTGTGTTAGGTGGTCAGGTTGTAATAACAACTGATAATAAGACAGAGGTGTCCTCTGTCCTCATGGTGCGTGGAGTCTAATGCACGAGAAGCATCAACAAATAAGACCCCAAATATGTGTCCAGCTGTAGCTTTGACCAGTGTTGTAAAGGAAAGCTGCATAGACAGGACCTCGGTCCTCGAGGGACCACGTGGGAGGTCTGAAGGACGGTGGGTGTGACCTGTACAAAGGGAAGAAAGCAGTGGTCAGACAAAGGGAATGGCATTTGCAAAGGCTCTGGGGAGCACAGTGGATTTAAGAGACAAAGAAGGACAACGCGGACAGTGCAGCTGGAGTTGGCTGAGGGGGCAGTGGTGGGAGCGTGGCAAGGACCGCGGGGTCCCTGCCTCCTTTTCACACCTTCCGCTCTCCATCCTCACACACGCTGCTCTGTGAACAGGCAAGATTCTGCTGGAGCAGAGGAGCTGAATGAATCACCCCTTGTCTACACCACAGTTATATTATCCAGCCATAAATGTTCAATTAAGGAGATTAATTGCATGTAAATTGCCTGAGCTGTAATTTAGTGAGGCTTGAAGAAGATCGTAACTGGTTTGGACAGCAGAATCACACGTGTGTCAAGTAGGCAGGCACGCCTGAGATCGCTCAAGGGAAGCGCTAAGCACAGCGCCTGGGGCGTGGGAAGGACTTGATGTACGTCAGTGATAATTCTTATCATTACAGTCTTATCATCATTTCTATTCCATGGCCAAGAAATGAAATATTTTTAAAAAACATTAAAATTGGGGCACTTTTTTCTTACTTTTTGAAAACATTTTCACAGATGTTATTGAGACATCCTCCTTTCTCTTAACATTTAATATCCTCAATCCATGGTATGATTTGGAGAGAGCTCCACAGGTGCAGCTCACTGCCAGGAGGAGAGACCCCCAGGGAGAGTACACTGCCCCCCAGGCAGGGGCAGGCAGAAGCCTGGTCTCTGGAGACTGCTGCAGCCTCCTGCCTCCCAGGCGTCCCCACCTCCAGTCCCTGGAAACTGTAAGTGACGATAGGATGGGAGGATCTGTTCCCAGCGTGGGCTCAGAAAGTGCTGAGTCAGCCTGGGGCCATAAGGTGAGTCATCGTCCTGGGCCGATCAGCTCTGATCCACAGTTTGGATCAAAGAATACAGACCTGTGCTTTCAGTCCCCGAGGCCCCGGCCCTGCCGGCCGGCGGGAGCGTCCTTGTTTGAACTCTCGGCCCTCCCTCTGTTCCCAGACCTCTCAGCACAGCTCTGGGCTGGCAGTGGGTCTGGGAGGACCCGTCTGGCTGCTTTTGCCTCGGTTTCCCCAATGGGAGCATTGAGTGAGGCGGCTCATAAGAGGCCGGGACAGCTGAGAGAGGTTTGTTTAGATTCATCTGCAAAAGAAACAGAAGTTAAAACCAAAAGAACTTCTTAAATCATAAAATGCTTAAGAGAGTAGGCTGATGGTAGCTCGCCAGCAAGATTCTGCTGATAGTATATTTTCAGCCAGTACAACATGCACGTGCACACGCGTTAGTTAGCTGCTGACCCTTGGGACGTTGTACCCGAAGTTCCCAGTGCGTGGCTGTCCTTGAGGCACCGGCAGATCTGGTAGCCGTGGGCCAGGCTGAGCAGCGGCTGCCCCTCGAGGTGGGTGTGAGCCCTGCCGCCAGCCAGGGCTCCCCCCACCCCCAGGGCTGGTTTTCATGCTCTGCCATGCTCGTGGGCTCTCTGGCCGCGATACCATCAGATTCCTCGGCTTGGCAGGCTTTGAGCTTGTGAATTCTGGTTTGGACTCAGAGAGGACGGGCATTTCGCAAAGAACACGGGGCGTGGAGCCAGGGAACTTGGAGGACGGCCACCGCTCCCAGAGGCCAGGCAGACAGGAGACTCGGAGCGGAGTCCCAGGCTCCCCTCCTCAGCTGGGTGACATGGGGCCCATTTGCTCATTGCTGTTTCTTCAGTGGCAGCACGGGGACAGCAGTGCCACTCCTTACTTATTGTGCCCCCAAGGTGTGCCTGGCACTTTGCATCCTGTCTCCAACCCACCCTGTATCTCTGCCAGGCACGATTTCAACTCCCTGTCGATGTGGAGGCCGAGAAGCCTCCCAGGAGAGCTGTCCGACCACAGAGCTGAGCTAAGATCCAGCCCCCGTGGGCCTGTGGTACCTGGGCCTTGGGGGCCTTCGGTGGAGGGGGGACATGCACATTGCGGAAAGAGCTTTAGGAAGGCCCAGGCACCTGGGACTCAGCCATGGGCCTGCGGTGGGGCGAGAGGTACCAGTTAACCAGCCTTATTGTCACCCGTCATGCCCAGGGGAGAGGGGCAGCCATCTGCTCAGCGCCCAAGCAGCTCTGCTACAGGGTCTCTCCCTCCACACCAGTGGCCCTGCAGTGAGGCAGCGGTGATGGGGGCTGGGCAGAAGCCGGAGAGCCTCAGAGGTCCCCCAGGTGATGGCTTGAGTATAGTTAGCGAGCCCAGCAGTCCCCTCAGAGTGTCTGGGGCACACCCAGAACTCCTGATTCCATACCGCTCGTGGGTGTGTGTACGTGTATGTATGCATGTATATGTGTGCATGCATGCGTACTTGTATATGTATATATAATACGTGTGTTATTTATAAACATGTACATAAGCATGTTTGTATATGCATATGTGTGTGCATGTGTGTATATAAATAATATACCTTGAGCCTTACGATACACTTATAGAATAAATGAAGTCGAAAAGCTTCCAGTTATAAAGTAAGTCCTGGGGATGGGACGTCCAGTGTGGTGGTGGTCGTTAACAGTACTGTGTTGTACATTTGAAAGTTGTAAGAACTTAAAAAGTTTTCAACACAAGGGGAAAAAAACGGTAACTCTGTGCACGGGTAGATGCTAACTAAACGAATTGCGAGCGACCGTTTTGCCATATGTACATGCACCAAATCATTATATCGTACACCTAAAACTAACGCAACATTATATGTCAATCATACCTCAAGTTAATAATAGCCAGATCGATACATAATTTTTCTAAGCCTTTGTATCTCTTACCATGGAGCGAGGTGTCCAGGGGCGGATTAGGGATCTCGAGGCGAGCCTCACACGCTGCTGTCGAAAAGATGGCAGTCTGCCCAGGGGACTGAGCCAGAAGAGCCCGCAAGGGCTCGTTTTATCCAGCAGCGGAGGCCCAGAGAAAGGAACCACGCGCGGACGCGCCGGTTCTATTTTCGCGTTTCTGGGTGATTGCACGAGTTGTGACTGGAGTTGTTCTGCTGGAAGGGGGGAAGGCTGATTCGTCTCTACGCAGAACTCCGGGGGCGGGCAGCGCCAAGCTGCAGCCGAGGGGCGTCCCGGGGGCGGGGCCGGCGCTGCCTGCGGCCGCCGCGCCTCTGAAAGGTGAGGCTTGGCGCTGCCCTGGCTTCAGCTATTTTGTTGTTTCGTGAGCAGGAAAGAAGTGGCCACAAAGTCCTCTGAGAAGCAAAACGAGAGCCAGGTCTGACTGCAGGGCTGAAGCTGCGCACAGGAGAGAGGATGAGGAAGGAGAGCCATTTAACATAGAACAGTTTTTATTTTAAACAGCTAGCAACATAGGTCCTGGAAGACTTTCAGGGGCTCAGAGGTGGCTGAGACCCCTGTGACCTCCCCGCTGCGGCTCTCTCATACTGGTCAGGAGATGCAAGAATATTCTAGAGCAGAGTTCCCAGGAACCACCAGGGAGTTCTCCTCTCAGATCTTCTGCAACCAGCTGCTGGCATTTAGGCGGCCGCCCCAGGGGGAGTCGTAGGAGCTGGGGGAGCCCTCCCACCAGCAGCCTTTAATGAGGAACACCCCCGTCAGCAGCCACCGTGGCGGTCGCCGGAGCCAAGCTGGCTTTCCCCTTCTCTTAAACATCTCTGATTTGGGCACAGCAGCTGTTTCGTGGGTAATGAGAGACAGGCTTTGGGAGCCTTTCCCATCTAGGGAAGGACAGCTGTGATGGGACCCCCCGCCCCCATCCCTTTCTCTTCCTGCCACACACCATAGACCCACGTGCCTGTCAGCCAGGGACCAGCAAGCACCACTTAAGGACAGGTGTGTCCTGAGAATGGGGCTTTCTCAAAGGGAGATCGCTGACCTCCTGAGGCCTGTTTTTAAACCTGCAGACTCTGGGCAGTCAGCCTTCAGGCATTAGCGAAAGTGAGAATCTGCATTTTAACATGGCCCAGATCCTGCAGAGGTTTGAGACGCCGCCCCCTTATGTTCTAAGACCGTGAGAGGGGCGCAAGGAAGAATGGCTGCCCTGTGATGATTTACAAGTTTCTGAGATGTGCCCATGGATGAGAGGGGCGAGAGGGACTCCTGGGTTGTCTCTCGTGTGCACTAGGCTGGATCTTTTGCAAGCATGACTCTGCAAACGACTGTGAACGAGCAAGGGCCATTCTTTCTCATTTGGCGGATGGGAAAGTGTGAGGCTCAGAAAAGATCAAGGTCACGCAGCCAGTCAGGGACCGCGCTGAGATCTGATTCCAGGTCAACCAGGCACCACTTCATCTGGGCTCCAGGGTGACTCCCAGATCCAGGCCCCAACAGCTGACCAGTTGACAAGCTTGTTGGTGCCGGAGGCCGGGCAAGGCTGGGAGATAGTCTGATCCATTTTGTACCTGCTGTGATGTCCCCAAGGTGGCTCAGGAGAGAGCGGTGGTCAGCGGAGAGAAGTGTGTGACCCCAGACTGCCGTACAGACAAAAGAGCTGTCATTGCACACCTTGCCGTTTCTTCAAGGATCACCGAATTCCTGCACCCATTCACATAGTCTGGCAAGTGGCAGGGAGGTGACCAAGATCCTCTGATAATTTAGCAACAGCTGTGGGATCAGCATTCTGGCAGAGCAGGCCCCAGGGAGCCATACTGAGCCCACATTTGGGGACTCCACATGGTGTTTACCATCAGTAAAAGGTGCGGGACTGCCTCAGACAAGGGCGCTCCGACAGCTGCCACATGCCGCGCCCTCCCCTGAAACCCGTGCCTGGCGACCCCGATGCACCTGGAAAGCCACACGTAACCCTCACACCTGTCCCTCTCCTTCTCTTCCCTCTCTCCCTTCTTTCCTTCTCTTCTTTTATCCTTGGCTGAGGCTCGCACAGGGCAACTGCTACAAGGCGTTGCAAAGTACAAAGAGCTGAGCTGACTGAGGTCACTGGAGACACAGGAAGTAGGCGTGTGGCACCTGCCGAAGTCTCCTGAGCAGCGGGCCTTGCCCTTGAACACGTGTAGGTCCAAACCAGTCACTCCACCGTGTTTGACTCACAGCGGGGGACAGTGGGAAGCTCCTCACAGCAGGGCAGCCAGCCTCTTTCCAGGAGGGGGCCAGCGCTAGAAAGCCGGTGGGGACCGGAGGGAGGCGCGGGGGGCTGGTGAGCTCCGTGTGCATGCGCCCGGGGATTCCGCACTCCTTTCTTCTTCACGTTCCTCTGTAAACCCTTGGGAATGTTCATCTCATGACCCAGTTGTTGATCGTAAGCATTTATTGAGTGTGTACTATGTGCCCGGCATGGATATGTTATCCTAGCAAATTCTCACTTTCTAAAAAACTGAAATAGATGTCCTTATTCTCAGCTTGATAAATAGGAAAATTGAGGCCCCCAGAGATTCCATTTCTTGCCTAAAGACATTAAGATAAGATGATAAGAAAAGCCAGGGGTCCTCCAACAAGTACTCAACCGAGAACCTACTGTATGACAGACTCTTGGATTCGAGCCCGGGAACTTACTTAGCTCCTACTCTACACAAGTGCCTGTTTGATCCCATGAGGAAGCGACCTGGGACTTAGATGTATCATGTATTGTGATAGAGCCCTGATATTTATTTGTGCACGCACTTATTTATAAAAGCATTTATTTATTCTTTCACTTACTCATTCAGCAAATATTTATGGAGTGCCTACTATGTGCCCGCTTGGCGCCTTTTACTAGGAATTCACTGGTGACCGCAAAGAGACATGGACCTAGCTATGGAGCTGACCCTCTAGAGGGGGTGACAGACATTAATCTATGAACCACACTCGTGGGGTTCAGTTGCCAGTTGAGAGCCATGGTCAAAAAGGAAGGGGCTGATTTCTCCACGAGAGCCCGACGCCAGGGAGCCTGACGGCCTGCTCGGGAAGTGAGGTTGACCTGGGGCCGGGTGAGGAAGAGTTAACCGGAGGCAGGAATGCAGAGCTTCTGGTCTAGAGGGCCAGCCCGTGCAAAGGGCTAGCGCCGACGGGAAAGGCTCAGAGGGCCTGAGACATCCCCGCCCACAGATCCGCGGGCACCTCAGCCACATCCCATGCCAGCATCGTCCCCCCAAGTCTGGCCCGTCTCGCTCAGTGGGAAGAGCCCCTAGGCTCCAGGCCACAGCCTCTTTGCCGTCAGTCCACTTCTGTCGGCTCCCAAGGCCTCTCGACTTCTGTCCCCCGTTTCTCAAACCCATCATCTTCTCTCAGTTCTTTACCTTTTCATTGGGATCACTGAAATGACATCACTCAGTCCCTTAACCAGTATTTACTGTGGGCCTAGAGGTGGGAGAGCAAGTCAGGCATAACCCCAGCCCTCGTCAGGGCAGCTGAGCAAGAAGCCGGACGTTTTTCCGTTGGCCTTTTGACTGTCTCCCTGCCCCCAGCCTTGTCTCTTCCTGTCTGCAGTCCGCGCTTAGCCAGAGTGGCCTGTGTACAATGGGAATCTGGCAACGCCCACCTCCCCCCACCTGAAAGCGTATCCATTATCCACAGCTTGAAGTCCAGCCGTCTTAACACAGCACTCACGCCCCCACCTGTTACGTCTGTCAGCTGCCACACGCAGACTACACCCAGAAACAGGTGCCCAAGTGGGTATCTTAAAGAGTTGCGCTATTTAAGGGAGCGGCTTAAGGACTGTAGGTCCTTGCGCCCTTGAGCACCACTTAGTACCTTTCTCATCGCTACTTGCTGTTCATTCAGTCACGTGACCTGCCATGTGATACAGTAGAGATTGGAAGGAAGAGAGAAGTTAAATCACATGCTGTGTCACAACAGACCAGGGCAGGGTGGGACTCTGCCGAGTTTCCCTGCGTCGCAGCTGGAGGCCGATTTAACCCTTCCCCTGCTTTCAGGCGCTGTGGCTGTCGGATGGCTGGGGCTCCGGGCTAAAGTGGCCCAGCGGCCGTGTCCCCTGCCAGCTCTAATAGCCTTAAAGAAAACACTTTATCCTTATCTGCTTTGGGCTAATCTCAGGAAAGTCCCGAGGTCACCTTTTCAAGCATCTAGAATAGCTCTCAAAAGCTGTTCCCTTCCAGTCCGGGAACAAACATTACAGGGCTTTATGAGCGCCTCTGCAACTGTTCCATGACTTTAATTTTCAAAGCTTTTTAAAAAGTAATGCCAAATTGATTTTTACATACTGATTTTGGCCTTTTTTTTTTTAAGGCACGCACAGTCACACAATTTTAACTCAACCTCCCTTCGCCCGGAAGGAACACGAGGGGCAGAGCGCACCAATGCACAGGGACGCAGGCCTTGGGACTGGGTGGCCCTGGGTGTGAGCCCTGGACGCAGCACGGCCTGGCTGTGTGGCCTTGGGCCTGTTACCCAGCCTCTCTGAGCATCTGGTCTATTCGTACAGAAAGCAAGAATCATCATATCAATTCTAGGAATACGATTCCATCATATCAAAAGTATGGTTTGTGGAGGGAAGGAGACCAAGAGCCTACTTTTGGAAGGCCTGATTCAAAGCCGGTGGGAGTTCACATCGTTCCGTCCTCTAGAGCTGGTGAGCTCACCACTGGCCAGAGTTGGCTGCCATGTGGTATGTGTGCGCCACCTTCCAAATCCTACACCCACAAAAGCGTCTTCCCCCTGGGCCCAAGGGTAGCCTCGGAATTCTTTCAGCGCAGCCTTAACCTACCAATTTGAGTTTTCCATGAAATGAAACATATCGCCACGTTGACCTCCGGCCCATATAGCTCAGAAACTGGGCGTGGCAGAAGCTCGGGGTGGGAGGGGGGACCCCGGGGAGCAGGCACTGACCTTTCTTCAGGGCGTTTTTCCACCTTCCATTTATAAGACCATACGCTCACCAGGAATCAGAGCTGAACGACCGTTCACCCAACTCCCTCGTTTATAGGCAGGACAGTGAAGGAAAGAAGCAGCAAGGTGTCCTAGCAAGCCACTCGGCATTAGTTGTCACTTACTGGCCAGTCAGCCCATTAAACTACCCATTGAACAAGGCAACCCCAAGCTTCTAGGCTGTTCTTTAGAGCTGTCACTCAACACGAGAATCTCAGAGCCTAAAGAGGAAAGGGCCCGAGGCCAGCCCCTGCTTGCCCTGTTGTGGGACCCAGATCAGCAGGACGTTGCTCAGGTTCTGGAAGAGTCTGGCCAAGGCCAAGGTTGGCGACATCACCTCCCAGCCCGGGAGGAGCACCACTGCTGGGGTCACCACAGTCAAGGTTTTTTGCTCTGCCACCAAGACGTAGACATGTTACCCCATCTCCCTGGGCCTCCTTCACCTACTAAAGGAACTGATGGCTCCTAACTCATTGGGAGCTCAGACCATCACCTGGTGTAATGACACAAAAGCCACATGGGCTCTAGCCTGGAGTCATGTTCTGTTGGTGTGGCATTCTGGGATGCGGAGGGATATAGGCCTGCAAGAGTCACCTGCCTTTGTCACGTGGAGCCAAGTGAAATCCCATTAAAATCACTGTGCTAGG
Source organism: Mormoops blainvillei (assembly GCA_004026545.1). NCBI lineage: Eukaryota > Metazoa > Chordata > Mammalia > Chiroptera > Mormoopidae > Mormoops > Mormoops blainvillei. Next base: position 179,343 of record PVJD01002579.1, on the reverse strand, counting down.
TAGCTTTAAAGGGGAAAAGCACCAGAAGGGGGTCCGAGGCTAAGGAGGCGGAAGGCGGGGGGAAGCTAGGGTAAGGAAAAGCCGTAGAAGGACCTCTGAGTGTGCTACGTGTGAGATCTGGCCGGGAGGCAGCAGTTGGACAGCTGAGTGTCTTCAACTGAGTCCTCTGTGATCTGGCCTCTTTTTGCTTCTCCACCTCTTGGCCACCTTCCCTGGCCACACACTCTTCTCCATCATTTGGATCTACTTGCTGTTCTTCAAATGTGACGGGTGTTCACCACTGGCTGATGCAGAAGTGCCTCCGAGACACTTTGCCTGGCGCGCTGCACTCCGCTCGGCGGAGGGAGGAATTTCCTGTGCAGCTGCTGGGCCCAGGAACTGCCTGCGGCTGTCACAGGGAAGCTCTCTCTTGACAGCATCTAGCTGAGATCGGACCATCCGCGGGCCTGGCCTGCTGCTTCCAGGAGCCCTTGAGAGCCAGCAATTGTGTAAAATTTGATTTGTCCACCTGGGTTGCTGCCCACAGAGGGTGGAGAGAGTTAATTTAGTCTGGGGAAGAGCCAGGGAACAGAATGGGCCCATTGCCAGGGACCCCCCTGCTGATAGAAGGCGGGACCATCTCATTCAAAATGGCCCATGGCAATCCGATCCTTATTAAAGAGGAATGTAAAATCATAATGTGGACGTTGTCGCTCTCCGTAAAGGATCTCGTAAGAATGATTACAAGGCAAGTTCGCTGTCCTTCTTAAACACAGTAGTCATTAAACTCCCTCAGTAACACTGGGAATATTAAGGAGGACTCACTGGGGACTAACAGAGCTGAGGACATTAGAAGACATGGGAATGATTCACGGATTTACTCCTTTCTTATTACTTAGTGCCACCCGTTTAAACCCAAAGCCCAGCACTCACGAAATGGAAAAATGCTTATCGTGAAGAATCAGAAATTGAACCCAATTGCCCTCAGACTGCTGAGCGGTAGACCCGGAGGCCCTTCCCGGGAAGGGTCAGCCGTGCCCGGTGACTCAGCGGTCCTGACCGGGGGCAGGCAGGATCGGGGCACGGATTCTGCCCGGATTCTTGCACCAAGAACCGTCCTCGCACCAAGGGGGTTCTAAGCCATGACCAGCAGCTTCCTCGGGCCCAGCCCGCGCTGAGCTTTTTCCGTTCACAGGGCTAGGATTCTATCTGAATTCCTGGTTGGGAGTTAGATCACTTCTTGGGACTGGTGCTCTATCCAAACCTCAGTCCCCTTGCCCAGGAGACTCCTTGCCTGCCATAGTCCCTTCCTATTGTCCACACACTGTGACTCACATGCGCTGGTCATGGTCTGGCCCTCCGGACCCTCTCTCCCACGTGTGGATTCAAACACAGTGGATGAACATGTGGCTTGACTGACGAGGTGTCTCCAGGCCTCTCAGGCTGGCCCCTGGACTGGGCTCCAGCTTGTCAGCGTCTCTCCGGGCAGTGCCGGGGGCTCTTGTTGCGCCCGGGGCTGAGCCCCGATCTGGACACCACTCACGCTTCCCGTGAGGCCACCCGTGGGGCACGAGGGGTTGAGCACTTGCTTCATAGGATGGCGCCTCCCCGAACTCCCTGTCAACAAAATCCCAGGGCTTTCGTCGCTGGACAGAGCACGAGGAAGCCCCCCGGCCGCTGGTCTTGATGAGAACCAGAATATCAGGCTTCCAGATTCGGGCAGGTCAAACACAGATCCAGCTCTGTCGGAGAGAAGGTCCCGAAGCCCTACAGCTCGAGCACCCGAAGACCCCTACTGCTCTCCGAGGAAAGGCGCCAAAGACTCAGGATCAAGAAGGAGGCCAGCCGCCCCGGCTAGCCCTTACCAGGACGGAAGAGCCAGCAACTACCTCTCGTGCCCTCCCAGCCAACTTGGAGGCCCTGCCTGCAGGTCACCTGTGTCTTAAAAATGGCTGACACTAAATGGGTGATGACTAGTGTCAGTGACACTAAAATAGCTGGTGGCACAGCAGCCCATCCCCTCCCCGCACGCGGCCCCCACTCCTGTCACACACGCACGCACGCGCACACGCTATAACCTTGAGCCGCAGGCCCCAGGAATGCAGTTTGGCAATAAAAAGAACAAAATACTGATGCACACTGCAACATGGGTAAACCGCAAAAACAACACACCAAGTGAAAGAAGCCAGACGCAAGAGACCACGTATTTATTGCATGCGTCCCTTTACTTGAAATGTCCAGAAAAGGAAAACCCACAGACTGCAAGTGAGTTGGGGCTCACCTGGTGTGCAGGTAGGAGTGGGGAGTGATTGCTCGAGGACATGAAGCTTCTTTTCGGGGTGCTGGAAATGTGCTAAAATTAGGTTGGGGCGATGGTTACACAATCCTGTTAAGTATACTTTAAAAAGATCATTGAACTGCACACTTAAAATGGATGAATTTCATGGCAACTTTCACCTCAAGCAGCTGTTTTTAAAATACAATTGTCCCTGCGCCTGGACACAGTGAAGTGTCTGAATGTGGGGTGAAGCCACCTGCTATCTCTCTCCCTGTTAAGGAAGAACATGGGGTTAGGGGCCAGGTCCCCCGGCTTCCTGGCCAAGCCCCACCCGACAACCTGTGACAAGGGCAGCTCTGCTTGCCGTATGTAATTGGGAGGTGGCCCCACCCAGGGTTGTTCAACTCCCAGTGACGCAGACGGGGGGACCCAGACACCCCTGAGGTTGCGTCGGATCACTGGATGTGTGTGTGGTGCCTGTCTCCGAAGGGGACCTGGGGACTGGAGACAGTAATAAAGGACCCCAGATATCTGAGCTCAAAGTGCTCTGCAGATAAGAGAGTTTGGGAGTCTGGTGTTCTCTGAGCTGACTTAGTCTCTAAAGTCTACACTTTGCCCCCACTGCAGTGACAGGTGATTTTATTTTCTCTCCCCTCAGGAAATATTTGTAGAGGAAGAGGTGGGGGGCCTGGGAACTGCTGCCAATTGACCTCAGTGTTGGTGAGCCCCTCGCTGGTCCAACTGGAATGGGTCTCAGAGGAGCACAGCAGGGGGCAGTGGGCGGGCTGTCCCTGTGGGCTCCAGTGGGACCTCTTCCTTTTTTTCTGGCCACAGCCTGACCTTTGCCTGCACTCCCTGTGAGCTGGAGTCTGGGGACTCGTCCTGCAGACAGGCCTCTGGTACAGGTGGCGGCACCAGGCCCACGAGACTGGGAAGAGAATTTCAGGGCAGGGAGGGCACACTCAGCGCGGATGGGTTTATATGTTATGATCCAACTGTTTTTAATAATAATGCCTTAATCCTGCCTCGGCAGCCACATTTACACAAGAAAAAACCCAGGCGTAGAAAAGATCATTAAAAACCTGAGGTCCATCAGAGCCCTTTAAAACATGTAAGAAGCACAGGCCGCTCTTACGAAGCTGTGCGTGTTCTTTCCACATCCAAGACGGGAACGCAGGCAGGGCTGCCATCTTCGGGGGTCTCTCTCCTGGGCTTGCAGATGACCGTCCACTCCCTGTCCCCCGCATGCTCACCCGCCTGTGTCATTCTCTCTGTGTCCTAATGTCCTCTTCTTAGAAGGACATCAGTCATGTGGGATTAGGGTCCTCACCTCCCACGGCGGTTCGAGTCCCACTAAAGTCAGGGCCCATCTGAGTCACCTCCATGGTCTGAGAACAATCTGACGGTGGTTCTACTAAGTGCCCAGTCTTAAACCGCACTAACACTCATCGCCACCATTTATTCGGTGATGAGTCGGGAAGGTGCTGGGGTAGCAGGTGAGGCCGGAGGGAAGTGGTGCCCAGAAAGAAGTCGCTTCTCCGCCACCAGCACAGTGGATGAGCAGAGGCAGCGGGGCTCCCTGAGCTTCGGAGTCTCAGCTGTAGTGTGGGGTTAGCAGGGTCCCCCTTTCGGGGCTGATGGGAGGACAGGTGGGGTTTGCAGGGGTCTATAGGGCTCACTCCCTCCGGCTCACTTGCATCACCCAGCGCCCAGTGGTGTGTGCGGCTCCTGGAAGCGGTGTTCACTTCTGGGAATTACAACACAATGACATTCTCATACAAACTGGGAAGGTTGCGAAACCGTTCCAGGGAAATGACTAACTAGTTCATTTGAAACTCTGTACACACTCAATTATTTTAAAGGTCAAGAGAGTGACTGTGGTGGAGGGGGCACCACTCACTTGGATTCAATACTAATGCAACATGGGAAGAAAAACGGAGAGGTAGACAAGAGGACCTACTATGTGTCAGATATGGAGCCCACAGGAGAAACAGGAGTAAGTAAAGCGGTCCCTGTGCTATACAGGCTCATAAGTAGCTGGCAGTCAGTGCTGACCAAGACGAAGGGACATGAGGCAGGCTGCAGGGGGGACAAGATTGAGAAAATGCAAAATGTCTTCTCGGAGGACGGAGCAGCGCTCTGGAAGGCAGTGAACCCCTCACGGGGGGCTCCCTGGTATTGGAGCACAGCCTGTACACCGAAATCAACAGAATGAAACAGAATTCACTGGATGTGCAACATCAGAGAGCCTGGAGAGACCCTCTGCCCAGACAGAGCTCGATTCCCAACAGAGAGGGTGCCGCTCCTCCTCTCCACCCAAGTACCCAGAGTCTGATTCCTCCATTCTGGGTGGGGCCAGGCTCCTTAAAATTCCCCCCAGGGCCTTGGGGGGACACCTCATGAGAACCACTGATCTCATCGGACATTCCCCAGCCAGCCCTCTACCAGATGAGCTAGCTCATCGAGGGCTGGAGTCGTGAGGCAGTGAACCTCTTGGTCATTCATTCCTTCTAATGGCCATTCATTCCCAGCAGTCAGGGGAGTGACAGGTCCCTCCTGGGCGGAGAGTGACTTCCTCAGCCATGAGGGAGGCTCCATCCACCTTGGTGCCTAGATCATTTGAGCAAAGCATCACAGGACCCCTCAGGACCGAGGGCCCAGGCCAGCCAGAGGAGAGGTGGTCTTTGAGCAGAAGGCAGGGGGCACTTACTTCTCAGAGGACGTGGGAGGCCCTTCAGTCAAGAGGAGTCTTGTGTGAAGCACTTGAGCTGTTGAGGAATGTGATGAGTTTATTTAGAACTTAGAGGGCAGCCAGGTCTGACGGGTGGGAGTCTGACCAAGGAAAGACACACACCAACGTGAACTGCTATCCACCAGAGAAAAGGCTTCACTGACAAATGAAGGGCGGCTGGCTCTGTCACCAAGGGGTCTTCAGGTGGAACTGCCGACACAGAGCTTACACCCCGCCACCACTTGTCCGCCTGCCTCGGGGCTGCACGCTGAGCCTCAGCCCCTGACACTGCGTGGCTCTCGGTGACCCCATCTCAGGCCAGCTCGGCCATGCGTGGACTGTCCTGCGTGCTTTCTGGGCGGCTCAAAGCCATGGGCACCCATCTCTACTTTCTCTTCTGCATCGCCCGTGGCTCTCTCTTAGATCATTCCTAGCAGCAGACTAATATCATGTTATTTATCTATCCATCTATCTTTCTGTCATCTATCTGTGTCTCCTAGTTACCTGCCTACCAACCTATCTGTCTATACCCTGCCTACCTACCTATCATTTATCAACCTATCTATCATCTGTCTATCTTCATTCTTTGACTACCCCCCACCCTGCCTCTTGCCTCATACCTCCTCCTTGGGTTGCTATCTTATTTCTCTTCTCCCTTTTAAAAGAAATTTCCTTGAATGATTTGCCACTCTTTTTCTCTCAAATCTACTGCAAACAAGCTTCCGTCTCTACCATGCACCAAAACGATACTTTCCAAGATAATCGATGACTTCCATGTTGTGAGTCCAGTAGCCAAGTGTCAGTGTTGCTCTTACCTGACCCGTGAAGACCGTTTTAAAAATTTATATGTCGAACAATCAGCTTCCGGGCATGTGCATTGCTGTGCATTTTAATGATATAGGTTCCCCCAGAATCTGAACATAGAGTAACCCTGTGAAACCTTCCATCAGCTGAAAAGGTGTACAGTGGAGAAGCAGCTGCTCTGTCTGAGAGAGGGGACGGGATGAGCGGGAGTGGCCCGGGTGACCAGAGTGGGAGCATGCTCCACGGAGGCCAGGGACGCCCCACTGCGCCCCCGTCCTGATCAGCGGGGTGTTGGCTACAGCGGGCCGGGTGGGAAGACACAGCCTCCAAGCAGGCGGAGCCGAGATGAGCTCTTGTTGTTTGCCTTCCGATCGTGAGGCCTGGAAGAACTGCTCAGCCTCTCAAAGTTTCTGCTTCCTCGTTTGAGGATGCAGCGAAGGCTGAACTACGATAATCTTCCTGGCTCAGACACTCATTTCCTTTTCTGACCTACCTGTGCGAAATGAGAGTCACCACAACCCATACCCTCTGGTCTGCAGTGAGGCTTAAATATGCCTGAAAAATGCTCAGAACGGGGCTTAACGGTGGAACCAACAACAATAATAACCGCACAGGATGGGACACGGAGTCCCGGCTCTTGTCCTCGTGATGGCCTTTACCATGCTTCTCCGTCAGTGCCGTGCTCCTGTGCTGAGACTCACATCTGAGCTGCAGCTGCCACAGTGAACTGTCCTGCGCAGGGAATGGTAAGTGCTGAATGGGGTGAGGATGGTGAAGCGCCGAGGAGGACCTCCTGCCGCAGGGCCAGCGCTCATCAGGCCTCCATCCTCACAGGCGGGGACCCCTGACCTGACACCCTGGCTGCTCCCCACACCCAGTGTCCTGTCTGCAGTGACACTGAGACTTTATCTGCATCTCCTTTTGCTCATCCATAAAATGGGAATAAAAATCGTCATACTTCCCCAAGACTGTGAGGGTGATTAGCTCAAGAGACCCAGCGGGTAAGGTGCTCTGCGTGGTGGCAAATGATTGGCATGAAAGCCAAGGGCCAACAAAGGCATCTGTGATCATTTTCCCTGCCACTGGGTGCCATTCACTTGGGGGAACAAATGCATCAAGGGTCTGCTTTGCCAGGTGGCTCTAAATCTCCCCTGAAGCTGTTGAGAGCCACAGCCTGAACCACTTCATCATCACATGTGTCCGTCTGAACACTTAAAACCCCGCGCGCTCGCCCGCCGCAGTCCTCCGTAATGAGGTGGAACTCTGCGTGTTCCTTACGTGAAGTAGCTCCCGCGTCAGCATGGGAAGCAGCACATGGCATCGGAAGATCAAATGATTGGCTCAGGGTTGGCCACCGCCGCCAATTTCGGGACCCAAGTATGTGTCCGCATTCGAGGGCGCGGTGCTTCCTTTGGCATCCTGCTGTGTCTTCTGATTAAATACCTATTTTTATAATAAATCTGTTGGTAAGGTGTCTAAATTTTAAGGCAGGGAAAATGAGGGTGATAGCGATTGCGGGAAGATATTATAAATGTTAAACATGTAGTTGGAAACAACTGGAACGCTATACAAGGTCTGTCCAGAAAGTATTCAGCCATGTGCTATGAAAAATAGAGACATTTATTGAAGAAGTTACGATGTAGAAGACACATTGTATATAGGACGATGGCACCTCAGTCCCATTCATAGTAGGCACCCCTTGGGAGCTCACACAGTCCTCTCAGCATCTCTTTCACTGTTCAAAACACTCTGCAAAATCCCTTCTTGAAATTGCCATCAGCTATCCTGTCATATTTTCCTGAATCTCATTGACAGTCTGAAATCTCTTTTCCAAGGTGATTTTAGTTTTGGGAAAAGCCACAAGTCACAGGGCACCACATCTGGGCTGTAGGGGGGCTGAGTCATCTGGGTGATTTGATGTTTCGCCAAAAAACTCAGCAGGAGACGTGATGCATGAGCGGGTGTGTTGTCGTGGTGAAGCTGCCAATCACCAGGTGCCATAGCTGTGGCCTCCTGAGTCATCTGATCGTTTCTGGGGAGGAACGTTCAAGCTTAACACAAAATCGGATGCAGATTTGTTGCTCTACTTGCGCAGTCATTTTGAATGTGACGGCCACACAGTGCACATGCTCAATCAATGGTGCCTAGTGACCCCACTGACTAGTACAGTGAAGCTGTCACTTCTCACGCATGCGCATTCCTATCCGCTCTCCTTGGCTGCCAGGTTACGTCGATATCGTGAAAACCGTTCTCATTGTATTAACAATGGGGGGACTTTTTCCAGACAGACTATTGTAAATAAAGGGATTCACTCAGTCAGTCTGTAATCATTCATGTAATGAACAGGTATGAAGCTCCTACTGTGTGCCAAGCCCTGGGCTAGATGCTAGGGGTGTTGCGAGGAATAGCATCTAGATTCTGACTCCCAGAATGGCACACCTTCTTCATGTTACAGCTTTGGACAGTAACCCTCCTGCCAGCTGTGTGGACACCCCTCTCTCCGCACTCACCATAAAGCCTTTTGAATCACCTGTTACATTTCTGTTTTTAATGGGAAGCAACAATACTCATGCGTTGGTTAATTATTAGCTGTCCCCCTCTTCATTCTCCTTCCCTACCTATGCAGCTGCTTCTCCACTGCGCTGAATCTAAACCCACGGCTTTGCCCCCTTCTGTGAACTTCTTTCTCCCTGTTGGAAGTTCTGGTGTGTGCCCACTGAATATGGGGAACTATGGGAACCGGTACTGGGAAAAGAAGAAAAGAGACATAGATCACATGTCCATGTCTTCTTAGAGTGGAGGGGCCCTGCGTCTCATCCTGCTTGGCCCTGGGAATTATCACCAAGTAAAGAAATGAACACAGTAATGTTGCCAGTGGGGTCTGCGCTGCTCGCAGCCACCAGTACGCGGCACCTGTCTGTGCCAGCACACAAAGCCCTGGCTGTCGTTCTGTAATATGGGACATGGGACTGCACCCTGTGTCTGAGCTCACAGTGGGATCAGTTGAACAAGGGAGAGACAGGTTATCAGTTTTATTGCCTGCTCTATACCAGGTGACGCCAGCATTTTAACTAACTCCAGGCCAGTGGGGGCGGGGGTGGGAGGCGTGCAGTAGTCCCAGGGGGCCTCTGTCTTCAAAGCAAGCTGCTCAGTTATTCTTGTGGGTTATAAGTGGAAGCTTTAACCACCCTTTATCTGCCTTTAAGTGATTTATGGCACTTACTTGTTTGCATGTCACTCTATCCCCCTGGACCGTACATTTTGGACTCAAGATCGAAGCTCTGCTTTTTGCTATATACCCGGCGCCCAGCCCAGCGCCTGGCACAGAGTAAGGGCTTAATCGAAGTTTGCTCAGTGAATAAATCAAAGACCGAACAAATGAATCTCAGGCACCTGGCTCATCATCGTACACCCAGTGTTCCAGCCGTTTCCAACATGCTTCGTTTTTCTCTGCCTGCAAATTTAGATGCTTTGCCAACAGAGAGATAATAAAAATATAGATTAAATAGGAAAACACAGCAGGATGCAAAAAGCAGAACAGTGGCTCTGAAGACAGGCATATGTGGAACTGAGGCTGGGCAGCGTTACCCGTCTGCTTTGGGCCTGTCACTTGGTCTTCACCCTGTGTTTATGGGGACCCAGGAGCAAGTGTGCACAACTATACACTGATGTCACTGCCAAGGGGTGGTGTCAGTGGTGGGCGGGGTCCCCCGGCATCAGACTGAGATAAAAGTTCGCTTGCAGACAGCTCATTGGCAAGTGATTTTTTTGCAGTGGGCATCTGTGAAATAGAGGGGGCGAGCAGGCTTCGGCGAAGGGAGGACTTGAAGCCAGGGCCTCAGGTGAACCTTCGGGGTCCTCTGGAGCCAGGGACGACCTTCGGAGGTGTCCCACCTTGGGTGTGTGGACCACTGTCTTCTTGTTGCTCCTTGGAGCCAGCGTTTTCTCAACATCTCCCAGGGTCTTTTCCGGGGCGTCTCAGGAATGTGCTCCCAAATCAGTAAGCAGAGGCTTATGCAATTTGGTGTTCCTTCCACCTTGATGGCAGTCCCCTGCGTAGTGCCACAGCTCCTGCTGACTCAGGCCACGGGATCCTGAACTCCTTCAGCTCCCCTTCCGTCTCGGCCTGGCAAGAGAGATTGGGGTGGGGCCGGGGGTGGAGGCAGGTCCTGAGGGCAGCGGATGCTCCCCTGAGCCTCCACGTCACCTTCAGGCAAAGGGAGAGGCCGCCCATTAAAAGGAAGGAATGACCCAGAGGTTCACGGGAACCTGGAGGGTCAAGGTTTGAGGACAGACCAACCCAGATGCTTCCCAGCCAGGCGCTAACCTTGCTTGGCAGACCTGCTTGAGCACGCGTTTTCTCCCTTAGGAGCTCGAGCATTCTGACAAAGTCCTCAGCTTCCCTGCCCTCTCGGACCTGAGAGCTCCTTGTGTGCCAACCAGGAGGTCCCTGGCTGTCACATATAGCTCTTACATGCCAGTTAATCACTCACACCTTGTCTTTGCCATTTTCCGGAGTCTCCCTTGAGCTTAGCAATAGCTACTCCGGTCCACTGTCCTTGTATTTACTCCTTACCCGTATTTATAGAGTGTCTGCTCCAGCCTCAGAGCTAACACCTCCCCTTTCCTCAGTAAGTATCCCAGCTCACCTCCAGTGACTGCTTAGCAATTCCTTTGTTACCCAGCACTGGGCGCCTCTGCACTCCACTAGCTTCCATGGTGGGGTTCTGGTCTCCAGTAAGCAGTTGTGTGTCCAGCTGCAGGGTCTCCCCTGAGTGTCCTCTTTCTTAGCATCTTCTCAGAGTCAGCTCTCATGGGCTGGGTTCTCCAGCGGGCAGACTGAGACGGGAATGTGGATGGAAGAGTGACCTTGCAAAGTAGAAGGACAGGACGTATGATTGTCGAGAGGGAAAAGGTGACCTGGGATTCAAGCCCAGAACAGGCATAAGCCAGCCCACAAGGACCTCTGGACATCAGAGGGACCTTCAGAGATGTGCCAGGGAGGGGGAGGATCCCACCCATCAAGGCGGCTTGATTCCAAAGGGGCAGTGTCCCAAGGGGGCTGACACCCGCTGAGGTGATAGGTGTTCAGTTTCTGGTGGGGCCCCTGGGCCGTGCACTGTGGGGCCTGCCCCGCGTGGGCTCCTCACTTGTGTGGCCCACCCCCACTTCGCTCCAAGGGACATCAGGCTGTGGTATACCTGAGTGGACAGCCCACCCCGCCACACCAGGCACGGGTGGCAGGGTGCTGGGTCTTGAACAGGCCCTCAGACTCAGTTTCCCTCTTGGCCAGCATCTTCTCTTACACCTTCTTTCTCAGGCCTCTGCCTCCGAGCCACCCCAGCAGAGAAAAGGGACATTTTCCCCCATCGGTTCTAAGAAATGTCTTTGACCACCCTCAAACCAGTCCTTCCGACCAGGGCAAGTGGCTTAGGACCAGGGCAAATGGATGGGGTCAGCCCCTCCAGAACCATAGACAATAGCAGAGAAAAAGGGGGAGTTTTCTAGAAAAATCAGGATGCGCCCCCAGAAGGAAGGAGAAGGTATAGGCGCAAGCTTCCGACAAAGTGTGGGGGGTGAGCCCACCCTTGCCCATAGGGTCCTTCCAGCTGGGTGGTAGAAAGGGAGCCTCATTCATCTGTCCTCACAGCCCTTCCAAAATGCTCGTCCTGGGTGGAAATCTAACCAGCAGACAGTCCCCAGCACGTGACCCTGTGGAGAGAAGGAGTCCTCCCGCATTTTCATGCATGCGGTCTTGCCAAAATGGGAGGGGCCGGGCACAGGAAGTCTGAGTGACCTACAGCTGTGTGTGGCGTGCCCATTGGATGAGACTGGTTCATCCTTGGCCATGACTGGACGAAGAGCATACTCGATCCCAGGCATATCCGGTAACACCAGTCTCCTTAGCATGTTCCTCAGTAAAGACAGAGACAGGAACCTTCAGCCCTGACACTCCACCATTTTCTTTCCAGGGACGTCAAAGGTTAGAGGCCAGAGCTATTTGGGAAGTATCAGATCCACCTCAGAAATAAGGAGATAGAAATTAAAATGGCTAAGGGGCTATCCAGGAGCCAGCCAGCCCATTGACAGTAGAGAGTGAATTTGCACAGAGGGCTGTTGGACGTTTAGGTGAGTGTGTGTGTGGGTGAGGAGGTAAACCTTGGGAAGTAATGAGTTCCGGCCAGCAGAGCTCAAGTGATAAACGACAGAGCTTGGTTTCACATCAACCCCTCCTGCTGACTGGGAATGGCCTTTGTCTCCCATCGCATGCGCCTGATGACCTCTCTTGTCCTCCCATCGCTTGCACTGTACAGCTCTTTTATTGCACTGTATTTTTAGGAAAGAGTTGGCCGTCTTGAAGTCCCATTCGTACCACCGGGAGTCCCTGGGTGACTTTTGTCTCAGCCCAGCAAAAGGCCGGCCACGGAGATCGAGGTCTCAGTGTCTCCCAGGTACACGATTAAGCTGAAACTTGAGACCTGTGGCTTCACTCTGCTGTTAATGTCACCACCGCATTGTCATTCTGTACATTGTCCGCGAGGCCTGGCCCAACAACAAACTGAGGACAAGGCCCTCCTGAAACACACCTGAAGCTTTCTCCACTTGCCTTAAGAGTTAAGATGAAGGGAGAAAGATTCAGAGCACTCTGGATTAAAGAAAGGAAACATGGCTAGAATCCGCCCTTCTGGGTCACCCACCTGCCGCTTCCGCCTCTGCCATCAGGGCCAGCTCTGCCGAGGTGGTCACAGACCCACCTTCCTCTCAGGTCACACAGTCAAACTGCATTTCCCAGATTCTTAGAGTCTGAGTCATGTGGCTACTTCTGAGCAACAGAGTATGGGTCCCCGTGACCCACACCACCCTTACGCCTGTCCCCTCAAACTTCCCACACGGTTCTCTGTGTTCCTGCCTTGCGGTCATTTGGTGGCTGGATGCTGCCAACTGGGAGGGGAAGCCAAGAGCCCCAAGGTACTCTCATGTCCCGCAGACACTGAAGCCATGGATTGAAAGTCACCTGGATCACTGAGTCACCTGGACTGGAAGGAGAGTCACCCAACCCAAACCCTTAGACTTTATGTTGGGGAAAAACAAGTTTTAATTTTATCGTTGTTGTTGTAACCACTGACATTAATTACTTGGACTAACACAACCACCCAACCTAAGGGCGTAAAATGAGCTTCACCCCGATGACAACACAGTTCACTGGCGTCAGGAAAAGAAACTGAAGAGAAGGCTGTGGCGTGACACCCAGAAATAGGCCATGACCTACGAATCAATATGAACCGACCACATTGTCCTCTGTGTGGACACCGGGACCAGTGACCGTGGATCGGAAGTCATGGCTTTGAATGGGCCTACCCTCTGAGTCCCTCTCGGCGGGTGCTCTGTACCCCATCCCTCTGCCACTTCTCCGCATCCGGCCCCGCCCTTGCTCCTTCGGACTCTTGACAGTGGCGTCCTGCCCGTCTCCTTGCCCCCCGTCCTCCGCGGCTATCCTTTCCTGACAGAGTGGTCTTTGTGATCTCTCCAAAATCCGTATATGATGAAAGCACCTTCGATGCTTTGAAAGTGGGACAAAAGCAGTATCTTAGCTTCACCCTTACCTATTTCTCTAGCCACCACTCCCCCAAACGCTGTCACTCACTCACCCCACCCACGCCAGATGTCCTCCGGTTCCTTTTAGGTGCTGTGTTTCCCTGCCTCTGGTCACTTGCCCCTTCCTGTCCCTTTGGCCCCAGACACTGTTTCATCTCTTGGCCCTTTCCCCTCCTCCTCATCGCCTGACCGACGTTCGCGGCTCTCCCGTTAGAACAGGCCCCCGCTGCTCCCCTGTGGCTTGGGAGCCCCTTGCACGCCCTGTGCTGCTTGAATGCACCGAGGCAGTGGGGGCCCGTCCTAGTGTTCAGGTGGCCGGGATTCCAATGAGGGGCAAGAGCCATATGATTTTACTCACGTGCGGGATATAACCCTAAAGGCAGCCAGCGAGCAAACAAAAGACCCCCCCTGCCGCGCTCGGCCAGCCGACCTTCAGCTTCTCCGGCTGTGGGCGCTCACGAGGAACCCCCAGACTCCTGTGTTTCTGGTGCGCCAGTGAACACGTGCTGTACTCCCAGCGTTTAGAGTCAAATTTAAATCATTTAAAATGAAAGAAAATTAAAAACCCAGGCTCTTGCTCACCCGAGCTGTATTTCAAGCACTCCACAGCCACGCGTCATCAGCAGCCCCTTATCGGACAGCATAGCCATGGAGCAGGGGGCAGCCCTGCGAAGGTCCTCATCTTCGTTCTTAGAGTCGTCTTAAGTTTCTTTAAAGAGCATCCCGAACTCCCTGGGCGCCTTCGCATTCTGGCAGGAGATGGCGAAGACCGGTCAAAGAGCCTAAGTTCGGCAGGGAGACTGACTGCACTGAAAAGGGGTTACTTCTCTGCCCTGGCTCCTGACCGGGCCGGTATCAATGGCCCTGAAACCTGTGCGACTGAACAAGTCCTGGGGTTTGCTTTTCACGCTCGTACTACTTGATCGCCACGCCTGATGCAGGCTGTGAGGTAGCGCCTGTGGCGCTCTCTCCCAGGGCGCCCCGTCCCCTCGCCGTGCCTCCTCCTGGCGCCGGAGACAAGGCAGCGCAGGTGAAACAAACCACGAAACTCTGCCACGCTTCCTCGTGCCGGCCGCAGTGCGCTTGCCGATCCGGAAGGAGAGCCCCTCTGCAGACGGCGGGAGGCCGGCGGGTGAGAACCTTCTGATGGAGCCTCCGCGGTGGGAGTCCCCGCTACGCTGCAGGATTAACTCATACAGGGAGGTGTCCATCCATCTACCCAACACTTGCCATGGCTGCATTCACTTGCCACTGGGCTCTGGGCAGGACTCTGGCCTGGCCGTCCTAGCGTCACCCTCATCGACAGCATCAACAACAGCGGTATTTTTGAGCCCAAAAACGTGGCCACCACTGTGGTCTGTAAGTAACGTAACGCTTTTGCTTGCTGCTCCTCACCAATCCCTGTGTGTTCACCCTCCACCCTCCTCCTCCCCGGTCCCCAGGCTGTGGAGAGACACTCTTCGTCCCCTCCTGCCCACCCGCCATATTCGCTGCATTGGGAGTAACTGCGCGTGCACAACCATGTGTTCGTGTGGCCAGACCGCAAGTCCCTGCAGGGCAGGGAGCGGTTTCTGTTCACCCTGTGTCCTGGCCCCTGACATGGCATCTGAAGCACAGCGCACTAGGCCTTGTGACGTGCTCCTCGGTCTCCTGACATCCTGTGCTCGGTACTGTCCACCCTGCAAAGCCTGACTTCTGCTTCTGGGAGCCAAGGGGTGTGGCTGACCGCCTTGGCCCTGGCAGTGCCCCGGCTGGACGCTTCGCTCCTTCAGAGTACGACTCTCAGCAGTTAAGTAGTCTCACCGGTACTCGGGGTTGCGGCAGGCAAGCAGCTGCAAAAGAACGGGGCTTTCCAGGTCCCGTGAGAAGGTACCGAATCCTGGAACACTCCCGGATTGTGGCTCTGGTCAGGTGGTGAGTGCAAGCGTCTCAAAGAACAAGAGACCGGAAGTCAGAACATCTGACTCCATCAACCGTCCTGGCTCAGAGCTTGTCTCTGTTCTCCTCTCCCCCCTGCCTCCCAGGGTGACCGTCCCTGGGCTTGCATAGCAGCCCAGCGGTCACTCTGCACTCTTACACCCGCAATCACGGGTGATACCCAGGTGCCGCGGGACAGGGCAAGGCATGCGTATTACATCGGCTCTTGCCCCTCATCTCTCCTTCCACTGCACCTTTCAAAGCCCAGTTCAGCGCTTCACACCAATTAAGGGAGCCACTATAAAAAAATAGTAACGAAATAACCAGCAGTGGGAGGATGCAGAGAAAGTGGACCAGTGGTGCTGAGGGGAATGTAAACCAGGACAGCTGCTGTGGAAACGAGTCTGGCAGTCCTGCAAAATGGGAAACGCAGGATGACCCAGCAATGCCGCTCGGCTGGGGTGGGGGGTGGCAGTGGTCGGTGCACGAAAGCACTGAACGCAGGACTCACTCTGCGATCTGTACACCCGTGTTCCCAGCAGCCCAGGTGTCGACTGACAGAGAAATAGGTCAACACCGTGTGGCCCATCCATCCAGGTGTTCAGCCTGAGAGAGGAAGGGAACCCTGGCACCTGCTGCAGCATGGAAGTAGGCCACTCACAAAAGTGCACATGCTGAACCACTCCGTCCAGATGAGGCACTTGGAGTAATCAGAAGTTCACAGAAACACAAAGCAGGGTGGCGGCCACCAGGGGCCGTGAAGACGGGTGAATGGAGAGCTGTCGCGTGGGGGTAGAGTCTCAGTTTTGCAAGATACGAAGAGTCCTGGAGCTGGATGGGGGTGATGGTTGCCCAACGGCGTGACTGTATTTATTGCTGCCAAATCGTGCCCCCTAAAATGGTTCAGACGGTAAATTTTATGTTTTAAAGTGTATCATCACATTTTAAAATAATTTTTTTTAAATGTAGGTCTATTTGCTTTGCTGGTACATTCGCTGATCCTCGTTCCGGAAACCCAGCACGTAGCACTATTCTTCCCCCTTCCCGTGCGCCCCGCTGCCCAGGGCTGGCCGGGGGCTGGCCTGCATGCCTGGATTTGTGTTGTCTGACTGACAGGCCTGTGGTCCCTGTAATCAAGGATTCCTCAGAGATCAGGATGGAGGCTTCCGTCTCTGCATCTATCGGACCTGCCGTGATTCCTGTGGCGGCTGCTGTGATGTGCCTCTCAGACCCCCGGCACTCAGGCGCCATCCACCCAGCCCATCAGCTGCCAACACCTCCCAGGACTCGCCTTGGGCAGGGGCATCATTGCCCAGGCTGTGACCTCACCACAGGATGACCCTCATCCAATGACGTGTTGACTTGGGATTCCCAAGGCCTAACCCCCTTTCCTCCATGGGTGACAACTCTGAAGGCCAGGCCCCCTCCAGAGCTCTGGTGGGATTGAGACCACTGATACCAGTGCCTCTCAGCATGTCTCCTTCCTGTCCCCAGACCTGCTTCCCTCACAGGCTTCCAGAAAGCACCCCCCAACAAAGCCCCTGTAGCCACACCTCAGTCTCTGGCCTCGGACCTCCACATCCTCAACATCTGTTGGGGTTTAAGGATGGTTTCATTTCTGTTTTACAGTTACATTGACTTGCCTGGAAATGAATTGCATTGAACCAAATGACAGTGGACTGGCCCAGCCAAGAGGGGCTGAGACTTGGAAACGAGACAAATTGAAACCAACTGGGCTGGGGCAGGTGCAGGCAGGTGCGGGGACACTCCCACTGCAGACACAGAGCCGGGGAGGGTGCAGGGGCTCTGTGCTCCGTGCAGACGTGCACTCCCGGAGGGTGGCCTGTCCACGACAGCCGTCTTGATGCTCGTTTATGGGAGTCCAGTCAGGACCCAGTAAACCTCCCTTGTTGTGTATTTGCTGTGGGGCTAGGCTTTTATTCTGTTCCTTTTTCTTGAGGACAAAGTCAGCAGTGAAGTTCAGTGTCCCAGGCAGGGCCCTCGGGCTGAGAGGAGGGTCCAGGCGGCTTCACTCTCTCTGGCCTCAGAAGTATGAGGGGGCTCCAGACTCCGGCAAGCACAGGCCCTCCCAGCGGTAGGCAGGCCGAGGGGAGGGCTACAGGACAGGCCACAAAAGAACTGACCAGCACGCGTGGCCTCTGACACCCCTGTGCAGACACATACTAGAATGCATGCTCTTTACACACTCAGAGGCACGAGCACACGTCTCCACATGTGTGTAGATTCCCACACACAGACCTGTGCACACAAAGACAGTCATACACGTGTTCTGATGTGTACTTAAGGGAAAATCAAGCCCACGCATTTACACAGAGACATGGACCACGCTTGGATGCAAACTCACACTCGCTTATAAGTGTGCACACACACACGTTTTCACAGTAAAGGTTCCTTCCATTCTGACTGCTTCGTGTAGACTCCAGCAACCTTCTGGGTTTCCTCTCCCCATTTAGAGAAAGGGAAAGTGTTAAAAAAAAAAAAATTTGAAACCTATTTTCCCACCACTGGGCCTCTAGAAAAAATGAGTTTTATGGAATGAAGGAAACTTTCACATTGATGATCTGAATCCCTGGCATTGGCGTCTGTGCTAGATGCAACTTCCATGCCTCCCTGGATACACTCAGCTGGGGTCTTCCCAGTGGCCCTGGGGAGCCCTTGGGAAAACCCCTGCCATCAGTGTCACTCGTGCAGGCTGTGGAGAGGAGGCTTGGATCTGTGAAAGGGAGGACAGGGAGTCCTGGCACCATCTTTTGTGAAGGATGGCACCATCTTCTGGGAAGGGCTGGCCGTGGCGGCCGCCTCTGGCCCTCCGTGTGGCTGGTGGCAGGGCCGGGGGCGTGGCCAGGTGGCATCTTGCCTCTCAAATCCCATGCCTCTTGCAAAAATAGTTTTAATTTTAATTTTTTAATATTAAAAATTACAGTAGACATTCAATAGTGTATTCGTTTCATGTGTACAGCATAGCGATTAGGCACATAACTTACGAAGTGATCCCCCTGATAAGTCTAGTACCCACCTGGCGCCATGCATAGTCGTTGACTCTGTTCCCTGCGTGGTACTTTATATCCCCAGGACTGTTCTGTAACTAGAAATTGAGAAGAACTTGAGAAGTAACTCAATTTCTACTTCTTAATCCCTCCAGCGTTTTTCACCCAGCCCACCCCACCGACTCCATCCCACCTGGCAACTATCAAAATGTTCTCTATCTACGACAGAGAACATTTTGCCTATTTGTTTATTGCAAAAAGGATAAGAGGCCTGTCATCTAACTGACTTTTTGTTCTAATCCAGGGTCCGTCACAACCGTGTGACCCAGGGTGAATTATTTAAGCTCTGCGAGTCCCGCGCCGTCTCGGGCCCTAGTCGGACAGCGGATGTCAAGCACAGTCGCTGAGATCTGGGGCTGATGAGGAGGCACAGGCAGCCGACAGGTAACACCTAAACCCACCCAGTTCAATTCAGTGATGGCACACGTGGAAAGCCAGAAACCCCCGACAAACCTGCAGAAATCACAAGGAAAACTTGGCAGCCTTCCTCTTTATGAAGAGAAGTTGATTTGCCAGCAAATGGTTCCCACAGAGAACAGGATGTCTGGAGCCCCAGGCTTCGGGTCTATCAAAGAACTCAGGGCACAGCCAGCCAGCCCCCCACACCAATGACCAGTGCTAATATTCTAGAAAAGTGCCCCCCCACCCCCCGCCAAATGCCCATTTAAAGAGACTACTGCTGGCTGGGATGAGAAGGGGCAGGAGTCAGGGGATGCATTCTAGCATGGATCAGGAGAGACTTCTTTGGGGGGGGGGGGCGGGGATTCTCTCTCAAAGGTGGAAAATAGCCCCAGAGGGTGGACAAATAAAGAATTTAACAGCTCCTGTGGGAACTCGCCAAAACCAATTATAACCAGGACTAGCCTGGTGTAGCGTGAAATGTCTGGTGGAAAGTCCATGCTGAGAAATCGAGGGTCTTACTGGGGAGAAGGGCTGGCTGGTTTCCAGACATCAGCGGGCCTCAGGCTGCCCCCCTGTCTCTGCTTTAGACCGGCGTTGACCGCTGAACAGCTGCCCAAGTGGAGATGCCCCGCCCAACCCCCAGCCTGACAGAAGACCCGCCTGCTCTGCCCTGGAACCGGCCCAGGCGGGACCTACCCTTTAGCCAATGCCAAATTGTTCTGGGTTAATCTGGGAGGTTCTCTCCTTCTGACACAGCTCAGTCCAGAAATTTACCCCCATACCTCTCTCCTGCCAGTCACACCGTTATCTGGGCCCTCTCCGCTTGTCTCTGAACCTCTGGTGGCCCCAAGTTGACCTCCTAGTAGTTACAGTTAGGGCGCCACTTCGACCACACAGGGAGAAGTTCAACTCCCCAGAGCAATTCTCAACATTCTTGGTCTTATCAGCATTTCATAGAATATGAAATGTCTGGCTGACTGGAATCTTCCAGATCACCTTATTTAACACCCTTTTCAATGGGGAAATGACACAGACAGACAGGAAGAGACTTAGCTCAGAAACAATCATCCTTGCCTCTAGCTAGTATTAACCAGATGGAACATGAGTCCATGTTGCAAATGTCCCTTGAGCACCTGTGCCCATGTGTCCCTGTTTGTCCTGTAATTATGTGCATCTACTGCTTTCAGGGCCCGGTGTCGGTGTTGCCTTTCACTCCGGTGTCCGGGGAGAGGAGGGGCCCAGTCTCTGCAGGGAGGGGGAGTCCAGGCTGAGCCTGGGGGAGGAAAGGTTCTTGATGTTCAACGTACAGCCCCCACCATCCCCAAATCTTTAAAGAAGCCCGCTTGTCAAACCTCTTAGTTTGTTGACCACATGGAAAGGAAATAGGCCCAGCTGAACTTAGAAGAGGCCAGCCAGAGGAGATGTGAGTGTGGGCGACATTTTCAGTGGCCGCCCAGGTGCCTCTGCGTTAGGGCTACACCAGGAGGCTGTCCGGCCAAGGCAGCCATGTCCCGTGCCTGGGGGTTAGACGTCTGGCTAGGAAGCACTTGCAGCCTGCACTAGGCCCCTGGGGCCGGTCCTCAGCCCGTGGCGGGCGGAGAAGTGGCGGGTGCACCTCCCGGCTTCCTTGACCTTCCATGAGGATAACCTTGTAACGTTCCCCACAGCCTCGCAAAGGGCCCAGATGGATGGAGCCCCGGTTCCTGGCTGACAGAGTAACACACCTAACCGACCCCCCTCTCCTCCGCTGCCCAACTGCCTGCTCTGGGACCAGCATTTGTTTGGGTGACTTCCCCAACCAAAGACTGGGACTGAGTCACCATCTCGGGGCCTCTTGGGATGCAGACCAAGGCAGAAGAGGAGGACGTGTCAGGGATGGCTAATTCGGCGTCAAAGCATACAACCTTTAAGAGGAAGAGACACTGAGGGCAAGGGAAAGCCTTGAAGATTCCTGGAGTTTTCAACGTGATGGAAGAGGCAGGGTTTCCCTCCACACGTGGGATGCTATTTAAATATTAGGGGGTGTCCTCACACGGCCAGAGGCCTGGAGGTACAGCAACATGGCACTAACCACTTGCTCACGCGCGTGTCCTGATGAGGCCGGGCCCGGGCTGAGCTCACAGTGGCACCTGTCGGAAACCTCCTCTTCTCTGGGTTGGTTTGGATCCTCACTGCATGGCAGGTTCTTCTGCCACAGCCACCTGTGTCCCCAGACCAGGGAGCACCTCCAGGGCGCCTTACTTGTTGGGTCTCCACTGCTGCACGGGGGTGTTCACGCCACAGCTTGTCAGTTTAGGACGGGGACCATCCCTCTCTGCCTCCCCCGCTCCGCAATGCCCGGAGAGCTCAAATGAGGCAGCCGCTGAACTGAGACGTCTGTGGGCAGAGGCAGTGCCCAGCTCATCTCTGTCCCCAGGGCCTTGCCAGTGCTCTGCACATTAAATTACATACTTAAGGAAGGAAGGCAGGCGGGTAACAAGGCCACCCAAAGCCATTCTCTCTACTCTTCCCAAGGGAGACGCCCACGTGCCTAAGCCCCAGCCGCACTCTGAACCCGGAGCTCTAAAACCACCCCTGCCCCTCCCCAGGACCCTCACTCAGGGCTCCTGGGTTCCGTGGGTGCCGTTTGCTCTGTCCCTGGAACGCCCAGACCATTGTCACTTGGAACGCTACCCTCAGCCACTGCCCTCAGAGCCCAATGCACAGAGGGCATCTGGTCGTACATGATCCCTGTTAATGCTCACATGGATTACTTATTCCCAGGGGCCCTCCTGGAGGTGGTTGCTGAGACCCCTGCCTCTCCAGCCTCAGCTGGCGCAGGAGCCACCACGGACTGCCTGGGAACCAAACCAGCTGACTGCCTGCTTTTGTGAAGCTCGTCGCCCTGGAACACAGCCGTGCCCCTGCGCGTGTGCTGTCTGTGGCTGCGTTTGCCCCACGAGGTCAGTGTCGCGCAGGGCCGCAGAGCGGGAGGTATTTTCTCTGGGGCACCTTACAGAGAAAGTCGCCCCTCCCCACCCTGGGAGAGCCCCGAGCACCCGCTGTTCAGGTCCCCCGGGGCCACTTGTAGCCCTTCCTGCCGGGCGTCTTGGTGGTTCAGCTCTTCTGTCCCTGCGTGAGCGGAGCCCTCCCACTGCACGGAAACTGCACCTGTTTCTGTTACACACCATCCAAATAACTTCAGAATACTCGGCTCTGCCCCCTGCCGCACACCCAGGCATACTCCTGACAGATGTCACAGCGTCTACCCAGGAGAAGCCCCGCTGGTTCCCAACACAGACCCGACGCAAGGGTAGAAATAAGCCTGTTTGAGACCCATCTTCTGAGCCGTTGGTTCCCACAGGGAAACTCTGTACGATCAGCTTCACGTCAGCTCCCCTTTGGCTGAGCATTTCAAAGCAGGGCCAGCCCTGAGCCGCTGAGGGCCAGCCTGGGAGAAGCCCAGAACTAATTGGAATTCCAGACGCTCCCCCAGAATTCCCTCTTATCTGCCCCAACACCAGCCTCTCCCCAGCTGCAGAGTCAGAAGTGAGATTAGTTTCTGTCTTCCTAGACTATTTTATCTCCACACAGACTCAGTTTACATACTGTGGCTTCCCGGGAGTTCTTCATACCACACCAAGAATGCTCACGACCAGGCCCTGCGCCCCACGCCCGGTGTTCCCGGGGTCCAGCACCCCTGCACTGAGCCCACTCTGCAGGGCCAGCCCCAGGCTGCACAGTTCCCAGGGAGCGCGTCCCACAGTAGCCAAGGCCCAGTGGGGACATGACCCAGAGACGCCGGCACTGTGCAGTGTGGGGGCCCGGGCCTGCAGGCTCAGCTCCTCGGACACTGCTCCTGGGAGCCTAGTAGGTGGGCTGGACAGAGGGTTGCAGAGCTGGGCCTCGGGCGGCAGTGGCCTCTTCCTTAGCGTCCACAGGTGACTCGCACTCTTGCCGGGTCCAGGCTCTGGACCCGTGCCAGTGGAGGGGCAGGGAGAAGGGGCACTGGGGCTCTGATGCAGGTTGTGGCCAAGACCGGTGAAGACTAGCAGTTAGAAGACACGCTCTATTGAGAACTGGGCTGGGGGGTGCGCAGCGTGTCAGGAGGACACAGTGCAGGTAAGATGGAAGAAAAATGTAGAAATAATGCCACAACGTGGAGTCCCACGGTACTCAAGGAGTTTCTAGGTGCAAAGTCCTATTAGGATACGTTTTTCATATCTGACCCTTTAAGAAAATCCATATTCTACCTCTGCATGAGGCCATCATTGCCAGTTAAACTGGGCTGAATCCTCAAGGTCAAGCCTTTCCTGCATGGCAGGGTCAGGACGGCGAACGAGGCAGGTGGGACTCTTGCTCTCATGGGGCTCGTAGTCTACGGGGTCGGACGTCTGGGTGAACACGTCCATTCATTCAATGTGCACAGACGCACACCCTCTGTCAGGCAGAGCCGGGAACACAGACAGGGCCCCTCCTTTCGCTGAAGTGTTTAGGGGCAGAGACGCAGGCGGCGAGTCTAACAGAGCACCTAGAAAGCGGGAATCGCAGGCTGTCACGTGACCCAAAGGAAGGGACTGGAAGGAGGAGGTCAGAGGAGGCCTCAGAAGTATTTTCAAGGACTAAAAAGACTTACGCGTTCTTGAGGTGGCCTTTGGGTGCAAAGACAGAGAGGTACGAAGCCAGCACGGTGTCCGTCCGTTCACCAGCCACCCAGCCATCCAGGCGGCAGTGGTTTACCCAGCTCCCTCGGCCTGCGTGCCCAGGCCAGGAGTCCCTGTCACATCCTCAACCCTCGACACCTGCCCACTTGACTCCATGGACTCAGCCACTGCTGCAGGGGCAGCCCCCAGGCATTGCTATGTCTCCTGTCACCCTCACCCGTCCTCCGTCCTCCGTGCTGCTGCCAGACAAGTTTGCTGGTGTGTGCCATCCATCTTGCTAAGCCCTCCAGGAGCTTCCTGGTACCCTTGAAGGAAATGACTCGGGGGACCCTGCCCATCTAGTGGCTTGTCATTTCCCAGCACTACCTTCCCGGCTTCGCCCCTCCCCTCCCAGGCTCCCCCGCTCCTGCCACACTCAGCTGTTCCCACTCTCACGTCTGTCCTGGGCTCTCTCCTGCCTCCAGCTTCCAGGTGGGCTTCACCCTCTGCCGCAACCGCATCCGTGCCCTGACCTGGCTGAGGCCCGGGAAGCATTTCCAGACACCGCCACCCCAGGGTGGGTTCTCTGGGCCCCCGCGGCCGCCAGCAGGCAGCAAGGTGAACACCCCTCTGCCTGGATCGCAGTGCTCCCCCCACTCACTGTCCCCTCAGCAGAAGGTGGGCCCAGCCCGTGTATCTTGGGTCCCTGTTGATGCCCAACTGTCTGGTGATGCACGGTAGCCATTCCACGCTATACATGTTTTCTCCCTTTTAAACTTTATTTTTAAAATTGTGGTAAAAAGTACCTAACATCAGATTGACTTTAGCCACTTTTAAGTGTACAATTCCGTGGCAGTAAGTACACTCGCATTGCGGTGCAACCGGCCCCACCATCACCTCCAGGACCTTTTCATCCTCCCGAACTGACACTCTGTCCCCATTAAACACTAACTCCCCCGCCACTCTTCCGTCCCCCAGCAACCACCATTCCACACTCCACCTCTAAAAACTTGCTCGACCTCACATTCCAACGGCCAGCCCTTTTCCGTTCTTGTGAGCGTGTCCGGGTACCCGAGAGTTTACTTATTTCAGTACTTCAGAGTTGACCAGGAGGAGTGACGCATTTTCTCATTTGGCTCTCAAACGACTTCAGAGACGTAGGTTTTATTTCTCCCATTTAGCAAAACACAAAATGAGGGGGCTCCTCAGGTCCTGCAGCCAGTTAAATGTCCACCACAGAAATCGACTCAGTGCTTTCACTGCCAGACCCAGAACTGCACCTCACTGCAGAGGGCTGTTCCCGTTATACCCATAACAAACCCGCCAGCCCAGACTACTTGGTCTTGGCCTAAGGCTACGCCCTTGAGGAAAAATAAAAGAAATACAGGTGTGAGGATGAGTCCCTGGCTTGCTGGTGGCACTGTGGTGGCCGTCCATGCCTTAGCCGAGCCAGATGTGAGGATGCGACGTGGCCAGAGGAATGCACTCACTTAGGGGTCTTTGCACAACTGGCTTCCTATGAAAAGGCATCAAAGGGGTGCCCAAGAAATAAGCAATTTTCCAGCCAACATCGTTCCTGGATTTGCCACTGAGTCCATGTCCCACGGCAGGGGACACCTTCTCCAGGTCTCACAAAGAATCACAAAGTCAGGGGAAACTGAGGCCCTGTTTCACATAATGTTAAAAAAAAAACATCTCTGGATAAGCACCATGGGGAAAATTCTGGACCCAAACTAGTTATACCAATTTCTTTCCTATGGAACATTGCATTACCTTTAGTATAATAATGATAAAATAAAATATGCAACATTAATTGGGTATTTAACTACATGCGGGGCACTGGGAAAAAGGCCCTGTGGGTTTTATTCTCTGTTAGCCCTTGCCTCAGCCCTGCCATCCCCATCTGCTAGTGAGGGAACTGAGATCTCACATGGTTAAGAACCTCGCCAAGTTACACAGTCATTAAGTGACAGAGCGAGTGTTTTGAGCCAACCTCAGGACTCCAACCCCTCTCCTGCCCCCAAAACTGCATATCCACCTCTCTGAAAAAGATGAAATGGGCATTTGGCCTACGTAACAGATGTCATGGGCCTAGTCTATGTCCCGTTGGTCCCCTGGAGTTAGCCAGGTCTCAGTGGACAGTTTGTGTTCACTCCAGTGGCTTCTGACTTCAAGCAGCTTCTCTCTTTTTGCTCGAGAGCTGTCTCGGCCCAGACAGAGTCAGCAGTGCCAAGAACAGCCCTCAAGCAATGGATGTTAAATAACCCAGATTCCTCATCCCTTGGCAGGATGATCCCATGGAATATTCTACTTGATTCTCAAGGGGTCCCAGGAAGGTGGTGCCCCACTTCCCTGTATTGACAACTGACCCCTTCACGTGCCCTCTGGTGACCTTCCTGTTACCCTCATCTCAATTCTCCACCCCTCACGGTGCACCTTAGGATCAGTTTCTGACTAATTCACCTGTCACTGAAGCCACTTCTCACGGTGTGCTTTGGGGTGAAATAAATTAAACAGGTCATTTTTCAGTGACCATCTGATAGGACCCGAATCTGGCAGAAAACATTTTGGGAACACACACTTATCAGCTTCCATGCCTTCCTTTTTGTAGGTGAGCAAACGGATTTCCAGAGAGAGGAGATGGCAGGTGATGAGTTAGCGGCAGGGTCTTGGCAGTATTTCAGGCCTGCTTCCCTGCGTCCAGGGTCTTTGCATGGCACACCCCTGCCTTCTGTCTTGAGAGACATGGTCCTGTCCTTACTGTCCTCACTGGAAGCCCCCTTACCCACCGGGCATTTGGGGATCTATAGAGAATGGCGTGTTTGAGCTTCTGGACTGTGGTTAGGGGCCCAGGGAGGAGCAAAGAGCAACAGCAAGGCGACTGTGGTGTGTGCATCCGAATGAGTTCTAGGTGGCCCTGCCATCTCCTGACAGGGAGAGTTTGCACATGTGACGTAATGGCTGTGCCCTGCGCTGTCCCAAGCATGTTAGCTTTATTACCTGCAGTGCTAATTGTTTAACCGAGGAAGAGAGGCGGGGAGAGGTAAAGCGACTTCACTGTGAGCAAACAGCTGAGAAGCAGAAAGGCTAAGATTCAAACACTGGCCCTCTTGCTTCTGAGTTTGCGTCCCTAACTGCTGTGCAGTCTCTGTGAATGGCAGCGAAGTGGACGGGGAAGCGTGGAGTTGCATGGGGCTCACTTAAAGAGAAGTTAGGGAAGGATGTGGTGAGAACAGGCCGGGTTACAGGGTGACACCTGTTTGCTCAAGAGGAGGAGAGAGAGAGAGAGCGTGCAAATGTCCTTCATGGGCGTGGGGACCGAAGATTTGTCTGTGCTTGGCCAAGGTGCCATCAGGACCACAAAGGAAGACCCCTCGCTGAAAATTTAAGGCTCTCAAACAGCTGGCCTAGGTGACCTGTGGTCATGGCCCCTCCAGGATTGCTGCTTGTTGATCCCTGCTGACTAATGGACTTGTTTCTTTTTTACCATTATCATTTGGCCCACACAATCTCTTCAGGCTTGGAGGAAAAACAAAGAGGTGGCCAGCCTGGCTTTGGGAAATAAAGTCCTTTCCGAAGGCGGTGTGGTTGTTTTATGTAGCTCATCTACTCACACAGTCATTCGTTTAGTGAGCATCTATTAGGTACTGGCAATGGTGCTATTGCTATTATGAAATGGCGAAGTAAAACAAAAACAAGCAAACATACAGTCCCCACATGGAGTTGGCCCACATGGACTTTTCAACACTAAGAGAAACAGAGAACCAGACACACATGGAATTTTTATTTTTCTTATAGCCACATAAAAATAGGAAAAATAAATAGGTGAAATTAACATTATGGTATATTTTACTCAATCCAATATGTTTATATATTAGCATTTCAACAGGTAACTGATATAAAAATGACTAATGAGGTATTTTACATCCTTTTTTTCTGTACTGAGCCTTTACAACAGGATGCACTTTGTAGTCGCAACAGATTTTGCCCGAGACTGGCCGCGTTTCCAGTACTCAGCAGCCACATGTGCAAGATGGTCACCACACTAGAACCTGTAGGTCTGGCTGGGAAGATGGTAGGGGTAGGTGGCGTCATGAAATGAGATAAGGGGAAAAGACTGTCACGAGACCAATGGAACAGCAGAAAATTGGGAACCCACGGAGATGAGCTCACCTCTTAGCTCCCCCACTAGCTGCCTGGGTGAGTCCATACAGTCAGTTCACTTCTCTAGGCCTCAATATGCTTGTCTGTGAAATAGCATGAAGGAGAAAGAGCGTGTGTCGAGGTGGCAAAGGCCAGTAAGTAGAAATCAGAGCCCCTCACAGCTGGCATCGAACGAACCTCCGGAAGAACTATGAACTGCCCTGTGAGGGTTTCACACAGCAAAACCTGCACTAAGCAGACTGCCCTCTCACCGCATCCCTTCGACGGGGAGGACTTCGTAAGCGTTGAAGTTTTCAAAGGAGCCTCAAATGAAAAAATTCAAGAGAGATGACTAAAGAGCTATGCAAAAATGCTCACATTAAGAAAATAGACGCTTAACTACAATTTAAAAAAGAGCCTTGGGGACGGTCACAACCGTGCCCTTCAGTGACTGAATTCTTCACTGCACCCATGAAAACCGGTGAGAAAAACAGTATATGGAGACCACAAATATCAGTGAGCAGAGGGCAGTATAATGATTCCTTTCCGAGACTATCGAAGCTTGCCAGCAGTCAGCTAAGGTGAAGAGGGGCCAATTTCCTCCCATCGAATTTATATTTGAAAATGAGAATCACAATGCTTCCTAGGAGGCCACGAATAATATCTAAAATCAAGGAGGAAAGTGTGTACGGAAGGGGAAAATCATTCTTACTGCGAAACCACATCCTTATCATTGAAACTCAGCCTACCTTACAAAATGACACATTGAAGCTGACCCTTTGTAATCTGTATAATGTCAGGTAAGAATAGGGGGTCTTTGATATACAGTGGCCAAAAGGCTCTAGCAGACACCTCTGCCTGGGATTCCACCGTGAACCTCCCTTCATTCCCTGGATCCACCAGCGCGGTGTTTCTGTACTCCTGGTGTGTTAGGCACAGAGACTGGGTTGAAGAAGGCAAAAAAGAAACACCTGGAAAGGCTGAGCGGCTATTGAGAGAAATGGATGGCAGAAGACAGAGTGAAGAGCTAACGGAAGGTTAAGAAGCATCTTTTCTAGGTATCCCTCCAAACACCCAAGTCCCCCTAATGTTAAGAGACCCCCAAAAGTGCAGACTGAATGATCTGTTTATGCCCCTTGGTGGGCAGAGGCCAGAGCAGCAGCCATGACGAAGAGAGTGTGACCCGAGGCGCCCTGTTGGTCGGCCCCATCCCTGTGTGCGGCAGGGCGGAGCCTTGGCTGAGTCGAAGGTCCTACATTCCCGTTCACACGTAGCCACTGACTCCTGGGATATATTCTTGGCCGTTTGGAACCCCCACTCTCCTGACGTAGAAAAGCGACCCAAATCCACACAGTGGGGACCCACTAAGATGAGGCCATGGGGGCACTGCAGGAACCGTGACAAGCTTTACAATGAACCCTTGTGACATTCTCAACCTCCTGTGTGACCACGGGACTGGACGCAGAAGAGGCTCCCTCATTACCCCACAGCCCCTTGGCACCAGCGTGGAAACTGACGCATTATCAGAATGAACCAAAGACAAGCTAGGGAGCCACTCGATTGCTAAATGGGGATGTGGTTCAGTTCCCCGCGGTATAGCCGCTCGATGAGATTAACAGTACACGCTGATGTGAAGAGGTACTAACGGTGTAGCCAAAGAAGGGGGGCAGCGTCCCACTGAAGTGTACGTTTTACATATACATACATTTACACCCGTACCTGCACGGATGCACTCCAACTGGTAGTTAGATTTTATTTCTGGATGCTGACATCACAGGTGATTAATGCCTCCCCTTGCTTACCTATATGCTCTAACAGTTTTGTAATGAACATAAATGACTTCTGTAATAAGAAAAACAATGAAGGGTATTTTTAAAACAAACAAATGGACATGTCA
This sequence comes from Mormoops blainvillei, assembly GCA_004026545.1. Lineage (NCBI taxonomy): Eukaryota > Metazoa > Chordata > Mammalia > Chiroptera > Mormoopidae > Mormoops > Mormoops blainvillei. The sequence goes on along the minus strand of PVJD01002579.1, from coordinate 149,906 downwards.
AATCAGCAGGCTCGATTTAATTCTGAAATAATAAGAGCTGTCATTTAGGAGTGATTTCTACATGCTTCCGAGCGGGCAAAGGGCTCGGGCAGCTTTGCTTGGCCTCGCAACTGGCCTGCAAGTCAGCTGTGGTTAGGTCTGGGTCGGAGCTCAGAGACAGAGCTGGAGAGAGCCGAAGGGGCCCCCCAGGGCCACGCACAGCTGGCGACTACTGCATGGGGTCCTGTCAGCCCTGGCTAGTGTCAAAGCTTCTTCTCCCAATTGCTTCCTGACACTGTCCGGTGAAAAGGTGGTGCCTCCGTTGTAGTCCGTTTGGGCCGCTGCCATAACAGAACACCACAGACCGTGGGGCTGATCAACAACGAACCACATTTCTCACAGTTCTGAAGGCTGGAAGTCCAAGATCAAAGCGCTGGTAGATTGGGTGTCTGGTGGGGTGCTCCCTGGTTCACAGACAGTCTTTTTCTAGCTGTGTCCTCATGCGGTAGAAGGGACAAGGGAGCTCTCTGGGGTCTCCCATAAGGGCACCAACCCCATTAAGGAGGGTCCCACCCTTATGACCTAACCACCTCCCAATCCTGTCACACCAGGGAACAAGTTTCAACACATGAATTGGAGGGTACGCGGAGAGCCCCCACTTTGTCATGCTGGGTTGAAGGGCTCTGAGCATCCCTCAGCCTTGTTGGGGCCCAGCTTCCTGGTTAGACTTGGGGGGATGATCAAAGAGCTGCCTCCTCATTGCGGCAAACACAGCCCTGGAGGTTGCAGGAGGCCGGCCCTGGTCTCAGCTTCCTGTAGCCGATACACATGCATCCGAGGATGGCACCGCACCCCCAGGACAGGCAGCAGTCCCTACATCTGGCAGATGAGAAAGGTGAGCCGCAGAGAGATGACCCACGGTCCTGGGCTGAAGAGCATCCTCTGAAACTTCTGTCCAGTCAGAATGTCAGATTGTGACTTTATTTGGAAATAGACTCTTTGTAGACATAATTGGTTACGATGGGGTTACCCTGGATTAGGGCAAGCCCTGAATTCGGTGACTGGTGCCCATAAGAAGGCCACGTGATGACACAGGGATGCCCAAAGAGCGAGGAGGTCTGTGGGAGATGAAGCCAGAGCTCGGGGAGATTCCTCTCTAAGCCGTGGAATGCCACGGTCGTCGGCAGCCGCAAGGAGCTGGACGAGGCAGGAAGGAACCTTCCTCTCCTCTAGAGCCTCCAGAGACACCTTGGTTTCGGACTTCTAGCCAGAGCTGCAGGACAGGACGTTTCTGTTGTTTTAAGGCACCAAGTGCGTAGTACTTTCTTACGGCAGCCACGGGAGAGTACTGCACCCACCGTGCCCGAAGTCACACAGCTCGGGGACCACAAAGCCAGGATTAACACCCAGGTCGTCCTGCCCGGGAGCCCGTCCCCTCAACCATCGCTCTTTGTCATTGCTGCGTGCGGCGTTTGTGGAAACTCAAGGACTTAAACGGGGCAGAGAGCCCGGCCCAGCGCCTGCCACGGTGTAAGCACCCACAAGTGGTGACCGCTATTAGTCTTTAATGATGTGGAAAGGCTCCTGGCCCCATTTTAAGGGAAAATCAGCATGATTTAAAATTGCGTGTAGGGTAGAATCTCAGCCAGGATTCACACGGCATGGAAAACGGAATGAGAATAAACCCCCAAGGCTTGCCTATGGGCCATGGCTAACCGATGATCTTTTTTCCCCATCTTTACATTTTACTGTTCAGTTTTTGTCTTCTTTTTCAGCTCACTGAGTATGCAGTGCCTTTTGATGTGATTTGATGGCTCTTTGAAACTCCAAAAGTAATGTAAAAGCCAGTAACAAGCCCTCTCATACAGCAACAGCCGTGAATAATTGCCCACCCACCTGGTGGATTGCACCCCCCTGCTTACCCTTTTTAATCAGAGCCAATAAACAGGGAGGCCATTCATGGCTGTGCAGGACTGCCTGCAAGTCTGCCTGCTGCGCGGGGCTGGTGGGGCAGCAGCCCCGGGGAAACTCCTGTCACTGGCTCTCGGGGACAGTGCCCACAGGGACAAGGGGTCCCGGCTCCAGGGACTGAGGGAAACCTCTGCTTGCTGGGACCTCGCTGACACAGCAGGCAGCTCCGAGGGCCATCAGCACACTGTCCTCCAGCCCACACACGACACCTCTGTTCTGTGCCAGGACCCATTGGGGAGCAATGCCAGGGACAGACAGGCTCAAACCCATGCCCCTTGGGAGCTTATATTCTTGGCATGTGAGTCAAAAAACAAACGACTAAGTGGAACCTTCTATATAATAGCCATAAATGCGAGGAAGAAAAAAGACAGGTGTGGTGAGTTGAACAAGGTCCCCCAAAAGTTCACGTGCACCTGAAACCTCAGGACGTGTGTATTTTCCACGTGGCGCACTTCCACATTGATTGACTGGCCACACTTCACCCGTTCAACTGCCCCGTGTGGCTGTCACGTCGCCTGGCAGGCCTGGGGTGTCGTACAAGTGCTTTAAATCGACTTCGTCAAAACCTTGGAGGTTCTGATTTAACTCATGTAATTTATGGAAAAGATCTGCCATGTAGCCTAATTAGCAAAACTAGTCTAATTTCAAACCCTTCAGCCATATCCAACTTACTGTCTGATGGGAAAGTCTGACTTTATTTTAAAATTCCAGTAGACGTCTCAATGCACAAGAGTTGTTCAGCTTCTCATTCCTGAAATCAGATTCTAAGAGACAGAAAATTGGGTGTGCAGATGAATAAATGGATGGGTGGATGGTAGATAAATAGATGGATGGATAGGTAGATAGAATATAAACAGACAAAAGATACAGAGAACTGAGCCTTGCCCTCTGAGTGTGTGATGTCCGCAAGAAATAAGTGGCCTCTACTTTGAATATTTCTCCCAGAAGCTCCTTTGCTTGTCACTCCTCGGATTTCTCCGTGAGTTCGAGGCCCCAGAGGCGAGGTCCAGGATGAAGGGAAAGGATGACCTTCTTTCGGGGAGTGGAAACAGAAGTACAGTGAAGCCTCCTCCCCCTGGATGCTCTGTCAATCTGAGGTGTTAGGTTTTCTCCTTGTACCTGGTGCCTTGTGGACACAAGATGGCCACTGTGTGTGCCCTGCCGGCAGAGCCTCAGTGACCAGGGTAGGAAGAAGGGGACAGAGCAGAGCGGCAAGTCACCTTGTCAAGGTTTTGCTCTTTTACATGGGAGTAAAGCCCCTCCGGGTTCTTCTGCCAACGTCTGATTGGTTATAGCCGTATGACTTAGACACTGCTAGCTTCACGGGAAGCTGGGAAGTAAAACATTGAACTTTCTGGCCTCTACAAGCGAAGGCAAGTGAGAAGGTGGTTGGAATGGCGGTGTGTGAGCCAGTCTGTGGTGTCTGCCAGGCATACATTCCACAGACAGGGGCTGATGGATCCCTGGGAGCTCCCAGGAGGGAGAGGTACAAAGAGCCCAAATACAAGACACTGAGTGACGGTTGGAAATGGGAAGGGCAGAGCAAACACGGACATGGAAGGGTGTCAAGTGGGGGCTGGGCCCCGACCAGGCAGGACTGAGATCCCGGAACAGGGCTGGATGGAGGGTGAGTGCCTCGCTAACCTGCTCCAACCCGAGGCAGCCCGGCCCCAGGTGGCCAAGCCTGAAACAGGAGGGTCTCCCTAGGCAAGGACCACAGGGCAGCCTTGAGAGCACTGGTTACATTTTGTTTGTGGCTATAAGTAGAAAACAACCTTTATGAAACATTTTTTTAAATACAGGGGAAAAAAACCATGAAAATAAAAATCACCTTGTCTTCAGTGCTGATATTTTAGTGTCTTTTTGTCAACCTTTTATCTGATAAAATAGATTTTTTTCAGTTACCGTGGTCAGAAGCTTGTGTGACAGAGGGATGGAGGTTGCCGTGAGCCCCCCTCCCTGTCACCTTTTCCCTCGCCATCACCAAACGTTGCTTTGCCGCCTTCTCAGACGTGAGCTTTACAAGGTGCATCTTGCACATACATCTGTGACCCCACATGAAGAAAGCTTTGCCCAGGGGTCTTCCCACAAGTCTCTCATTGGCCCAGGGTGGGACACGCCCCTCAGGGGAAGCTACGCAGGGTCATTGACAAATCAGGCATCGAGGCTCTCCCTCGCTTTTTAAACTTACAGTTAAACTAAATATATGGTAATGTGTCTTATATGGTGAATGAATGAGTCTCAGAGGGAGTTTGGGTCACCCACAATCTCTCTTCACCCTCTGCATCAGCCCCAGATGAACTCAAGACAGAGGACGACGTGCGTTTTTTACCAGTGAGAGAGCTGAGCCCGGAGAACTGAAACGACTGACCCAGAGGTTCCTGGACGCTTTCGCTGGGTTCATTCAGCCAGTCCTCATCAGAATAAATGGACGTAGCCGGACCTTGGAACCGAGCTTGGCACGGAACCGCGTTAGGTAAGAATGCACAGTGGTCACTGTTAATTTCATGTTTATCATATGTGATAACAGCTGTCTACTCACTTCTGACCCACTTTGTTAAGCATGTGTGACGTCACTGTGAAGCCTCACAAATGCCAGTGAACTTTCAGGTGCCATGGTAGGGGGAGGGGCTTCTTGTACAGAAGGCCGGCATTTCAGCCCCTCAGCTCACCTTGCTAGATACCCAGGTAAAGGCATCTGCATCTATTTAATTTGCATTTTAGAAACAGAAGAGCTTCACACTAAGCAATTCTGCATTCCTTTCAGCAAAGATCTGGACATGTGAATTCTATTCCACTGATAGAATTCCATCTTCAAGCCACCAAGAGTTGTTTTTTTTTTAAGTAAGGTTTATTTTCTAAAACTATAAGCAATACATGCTCATTGAAGAATTTTTGGAAGATCCACGAAAGCATGGAAAGGGGAATACATACCATGTATAACTCTTCCTCCCAGAGACAACCACTGTAACATTTTATTTGATCTCCTCAGTGTTTACCTTATTTTTTCCTATGCTATGTCAATTCTTTTTAATTTCCTCTTCCTTAAATTCTTTTATGACTGGATCGAACTTTCTCTGCCTCATATAAATATTTTCCAGCTCTCTTGAAATGTATTATTCAGCCTTGTAAGATACTAAACACACCCGGGAAGCATCCTTGACACCTTAACATGGAAAACTCCATTATTTCTAAGGCATTTTTCTGTGCAAGGTTTATTATTATTTCATAGGGCCTTAAGACTTAAAATGTAAACCTTTCACAGGTTCCCCCCTTATTTAGTTAGAAATTCCGAAAAGCAGACAACGGTGATCTTGAGTGATGGATCCGGGCGTTAACACAGGCCAGCAGACCCAGCACGGCCCGCTCCGACTTTGCCTTCTGAGCGCATGGTGCGCAGGGGTGCCGAGCTGGAAGTAAGCGTGGCAGTAAGTCATCTTTCATACGGTGCATGGGAAATGCGGGCCTGGGGGGCATGTGCACAGCCCGTGTTAACGCTTATCTCAGCGTTCTGTAATTTCTGGCTCGTACATCTGTTTCTTGCATTAGACAGGCCTCTACAGCGGGAACCCTCTCTTACCCATCGTGGGATCCCAGGGCTTATACCCCGTCAACCACAGAGGAGCTGCCCAAGCAGTACTTGCTGAGCTCAACTGAGACTAGAGGAGTCTCATCGGGTGGCAGGGGACCCTGGGGGACTGAGGTGGAGGCTCCCGTTGTTCGGTGAAGTGTGATGGGCGAATGAGTAGGGGAAAAAATGAAAATGAGAAAGGGAGTGAAGCAGGGAGGGAGGGAAGGAATGTGTCAGACAGTGTGTGTCTGAGGAAAGAGATGCAGCTTCAGAGTCAGAAGACCTGGCTTATGCCACAGCTCTTCGTTTCCTCCATGTGACTGACCCCTGAGCCTCAGTTTCCGCTTCCTAACATGGGGCCACAATGCCCCGTTCTCCAGCTGTTCTGTGAAGGACGTGGGGTGGTCCGTATCGATGCTCCCTGCACAGAGCTGTGCCACAGGGGCTGGGCTTGCCCCAGCCTCTCCTAAAGGGCCAGAGCAGAGGAGGGTCTTGTCGATCCCCCTGCAGATGAACAACTCTAGAGAATCAGAGCCCCAGGTCAGGAGACAACCAGCCCTTTGACCTCGAGGCAGTCAGAGAGCCACCGCCTGCTGGTCTTCTCGCTCTGCTCCCTCCTGCGTGAGGTCCGCCGCCCGGTGGTCCGTGGGCAAGTCTCCCCGTGTCACCCTCGTGGCTGAGAGCCTTTAGAAGCAAGAGAGAGTCTCCTCGGCGAGGCCTACCAGGCCTTCGCGAACAAGCTAAGTCCCCGCCACCCCCTTAGCATTCACTCCTACGCGCCAAGAAGACACAGCTGTGCGAAGGCACGCACTCCTCCCCTCGGGGCTTTCTCCGCCTGCAGTGTCTCTGTGCGTTTTCCAACCCAGAGAACTCCTCTAACGTGAGAGGGTCACTCGCCTTCAAAGGCCACGGAGCGGCCCCTGCTACCCACCCTATAATACGTTCCAGACTCCATTCACAAGGCCCAGCTCTACAGAGCGTTTCTGCACCACCGTCGCTCCTGGCTACTCACCCAAAGTAGATTCTATCAGACCTTCACGGAGGGTCCCTCTGTCCTTGGCACAAGGCTTCCACAACCTTGCCATTACTGGGCTAACGCCGGTGCACGAACCTGCCTCACCCCGCGGACTGTGACATGATGGGCGCAAGGACGGGGCGCTAGTCCCCTTCTCATCCCCCGTGCCCTGAGCACGGACACAGTAGGAGCTCCGAATTAGCAGAGACCACTGGCAGGGGTTAGGGGCAGGGGCAGGAGACACGTCCCTGAACAAGCTTGCCCAGGCGCACATCTGTAACATGAATTTATTTGCCATTTCTCCCAACATGGGCTCTAGAATTTTTAAGGCATTTTTCAGTGTCAGGCTAGTCGGTTCAGATTGTCCACAACCCAGGGGATCCTCTTCCTTGGGGTTGCATAAAAACATCAAAAGTTTAGTTGAGAATGAAGCAACCACACCAAAAAGTGGACTATGCCAGGTCAACCTGAATCCAGTGATACATTCAGCATGCGTTCCGTTCTGCAGTTTTATTTGTCTGAATTCAAATCTCTCCTCATTAGAGACAGCTCAGCCAGGTGTGGCTGTAGAAACAGCTCAATCTTTCTTTTCTCTGGCTTCCCCTTCTCTTTTATTTCCCTGGTTCTATGTTATTTTTTGTTCTTTTTATACCTCCCAGTGATTTTCAGAGGGATAGCTGATTTCTTTGTATAAGGAGTGAAATGTCGGTTGGCCAGAAAGTCTGTTATGTTTTTTCTGTAAAATAAAAGACACATTTTTCATTTTCACCAATAACTTTATTGATTTGGATATTTTGAGTGTGTCGGCTGTCTCCCACTATTGGCTTCTGGTGGGGAGAGGCTGGGGTGCTGCTAAACATCTTCCAGTGCATAAGGCAGCCCCACAGCAGAGAATTCTTTGGTCAAAACGTCAATAGTACCGAGAAACTTCACAAACTGCTTTTGACACATTCGATCAGTCACAGCACCTTCTCCATACACTACACAAATTTTTTTGCATTTCAACTGTGTCTGCACCCTTGAAATAATAAAGCAGGATGCATCGAAAATGCTGTATGTTTTCTTCTATTTTCAATATTAAAATGGCTGCACAAAAATTCACCAATTTTGATGTTTTTTTTTAAGGCACCCTAATATGACAGCTGTCACAATACAATCTAACAAAATTGTTTCAAGTGAAGTTAAAGACAACTGAGCACTGCTAGAGACATCATATGGAAAAAACGTAACGGACTTCTTGGCCAACCCAATACATGCTGCAGAGGAGGCTGGTTCTGTGTGTTCATAATTGGTCGGAGTTTAAAAATTCAGTGCAGCGTCACCATTAATATTGGGCTGCTACACTTCCGGCTGCTACTGCTGTTCCTAACTGGCCATTGCACTGACCTGTGCAGTGTTACAACCCAGGGAAGAACATTCTCTTCTACCATTTGCAGTTGAAGGAACGGGATAATAAGGTGGTATCTGGACCCGGCGAGTGTGAGAAGATTCTGAGGGTCCTACAGGGAGATTTCTGTAGGGAGCTGAAAATGCAGTTGAAGATACATTCCTTCATTTCCTCATGCATCTTGTCAGCTCGCCCTGAGCACCAGCGAGCACCAAAAACAAGCAGCCGCCTGACGCTCGGGGGAACAAACTATAAGTCAGCGTTTGAGCTGCTGGTCCCCAACTGGAAAACTCTGTCCTAAGTCGCAACCACAGTGAGGCTTCCCGGCACACCCCCACCCACCCCCCAAGACCCAACCTCCTTTAAAACTAGGAGCGGGGAGGCTTCTGGGAAGCCTGGGCAGGCACTTGCCCAGCATCCAGAGCTGTGGCCTCCCTCCGCTGAGGGCCTAGGCAGGGTGAGGACTTAGGTCAGGCAGAAGAGGCACTTACCTCCCGTGTGAAGTTTAACGGGGCTCTGAGAAAGTCAGTAATTGAGATCAGTAATTTTCAGGCCCTGGCCAGGTAGCTCAGTTGGTTAGAGCATTGTCCTGATATGCCAAGTTTACAGGTTCGATCCCTGGTCAGGGCACATACTAGAATCAACCAATGAATGCATAAATAAGTGGAACAACAAATGGATCCTTCTCTCTCTTTCTCTAAAAAAATCAACCAAAAACCTTTCTCCCTCTAAAAAATCAACCAAAAACAGATTAGTAGTTTTCAATAGTCAAAAAAATCAAAATCCATGCAAAAACTCCATGATGAACAAAATCTCCATTTCTTAAATAAAGACAGGACCTGATGGGGAGGCATTAGGTTGGGGAGAGTGAGGCAGACCACATGCACGTGCGGAATCGGATCCTGTCTTTGTTAAACTTTTCGATACTTTGTTCATCGTGGATGTTTTGCATTTATTTTTAGCATTATTTTTTAAAATCAGGCCGTCAGATACCGATTTTGATGACTGAGTTCTGGGGAGCCCTCTTGGATTTTGCACCGCTTGAGTCCCCGGGGCCCTGGTCCAGAGAGCCAGGAGAGCGGGGTGGGCTCCAGGCCTGACCCTGGAGGGTGGTCTGTTCTGAGCCAGCCGGGCTGACAGCACTGAAGGAGGAGCGATAGCGGAGGTGCCCGTCCCTGATAAGATGGGCAAAAGCTGCCAGGACCAATTGACTCCGTCCCAAAAGGTAAAGATGGCAGAGAGGATGAGATCTAACCCTAATGTCAGCCACAGCAGCCCTTTGGAGAAAAGAGTTACCCCTGGTGGGTGGGGAGTAGGGTGGGACAGGAAATTATGGGCCAATAATCACAACACGTGCACAGCTGTTATGGAAGAAAATGTAAAAGGAGCTGGAGGTGATCACCCAGCTTCCTGCAGAGAAGTCTCTCTCCAGGGGTCCCTGGGAGGCAGCAGCTGCCTCCCAGACCTGCCTGGAGGACCGGAGAGCACACCTGGCGGCCCGGTTCCCCGGTGCAGCCTGGGACGGGACAGGGAAGGAGCCATAACCAAATCCACATTCGCACAGGCACGTGGCTTACAGACCACATCTATGCCTGTGTTCCTGGATCCAAGCCCCGCTGCGGGGCCAGAAGCTCACATCTGTTGTGTGGCTGCAGAACCAGGAATGGAAAATTCTAGACTTGAGTCTCAGCCGGACCTGCTTGCTGTATTTCCCTCCTCAGCCAGGTCCCGTGACATCCCAGTTTCCCCCAAACCCAGTTCGTGTCCCGCAAATTGGCCCCCGAGGCAGGAGCAGTGGCCCCCAAGCAGCTGCCCTGCTGGAGGCCCGGTACCTTCTGTCTCCTCCTTCATCTCCTACACCGGAATGTCACCGGGCCAGCCGCACACCCGAACCCCTGCTTCCGTCTACTGGCGTTCTGTCCTCTCCTCTTTCTAAAACTGAACCATGCAACAACCCCGATTGCCCACCGACCCCAGGATCTCCCTCCCTCAGTTACACATAGCACAGAGCCGACAGGAGGGACTTTCTAGGACTGTCACCTCAGGCTGTAAGCCTCCTCGCCCCACCGTGAACGCCTTTCCTCTGTGATCTCCGGCACTTGTGTCTCTGTTCCCTCCTCTTGGGGTCAAGGCTAAGAGCTACCTCTGCGACTGGAAACAAGGCTTAAATCACGTAGAAAGTACCCAGCAAACGTAGCCACACAGATTACACTACACGTCCCCACGGCTCAGCCCCTCGTCCTGTCACTTCCGTCCCCACGTGTCATGTTTCCTGGTCACCCCAGAGCCTCTGTCTTGGCTGTTCCAGGACGCAGTGGGCCTGCGGGCACATCCCTCACCTCCTTGCTCTGTTCCTCCTCCTGCAATACAACTGGAGCTTTCCTTTCCAGAACATTCTTACCCATTCTTCATGTGTAGCTCCTGTCGCCTCCTTGGTTTTCTTGCTGTCCTGATTCCCTTTCATCAAATAAGGCTTTTTATTTATCTCCAGGCCGGGATACTCTGCGTCAGACCGCCCGCAGAGACCGCATATGCGTTTCCTGACTAGACTGTGAAGTGTGTGAGGACAGAGCTTATTCTCTCATTTATTCGTCTGTCTCCAGCCTCCAGCACGGTGCCTGGTCCCTGCGGCCGGGCCCAGCTCGGCAAAGTTGAATCCCCTGGATGGATGGGACGTCCATGGTTCAGGCTGTGGACTGGCAGGCATATCCAGCGTGTCCTTTTTATGCTGATGATTTGATAGCTGGGCAGCGTGGACCCTGGAGGGTCAGCCCTCCCCGGGCTAGCCGGACCCTGGAGATAGTAATGACCTCAGTATGCCTGTGGCTTGTGAACCAGCCCGTCCAGAGCCTCCAGCCTTACCACCTCCCCTACGAACTCACACACCAAGCCATTACCTACCTGGCCCGTCACCCTAGGGCCAGGTGCCAGACAGCCAGAAACAGTCCGGGGCCCCCAAGCCCGCGAAAACGATTCATACCACCAGTCCCTAGCTTGCTCACCCTGTCTCACCCATCCCCCTCCGTGAAGACCATGGTAAAGGCCTTGCCCCCTTTCTCCACTCCTGCTACCCCTGAGTGACCTGGTGCTTCCCCCTGGTCCCTCCTCTTGGGAACTGAGAGTGTCAAACCACCTGTGAGCCGCAGCCCTCTCCTGACCCGCTGACCTCACCCTACCTGAATGGTAATAAACGTAACAGCTGCATTTTAAAACACCAAGCACCATTGAGTTTCCTCCTCTGTAGCCTGGGATGACAGTGGCACTACCACACAGGGTGATTTTGAGGGTTAAATGAGCTAACGAGTGTAAAATGGTTGGAAATGCATGTGGTGCTTTGTGAGGGGTATATCAGGTTGGTTCTTGTCATTACTGTCTGTAAGAGGGTGAAGGGGTGACAGACGGCAGACAGGAGAGGGAGAAGGGGAGGAAAGGGAAGAAGAGAAGCCCCCAGGATGCGGGGGAGGCTGAGGCCTGAGGAGACGCAGGCAGAGCAAGAAAGGCCACGTGGTGGGAACTGAAGGTCTGTGAAGTTCTGTCACTGACACTCAACCTGAGGCTGTGTTCCATTCTCTGCCGTAACCGCATTCACATCCCTAGCCTTCAGGAAGCTTATTACAGGGTGGGGGAAGAGATGAAGGTTCATTACTGTATTGTCATTAGTCACGGTTTTCTTCCTACTTCATGAGAATGGGTTTGTTTTCGAGCAGATTAAATGATATTACTTCCTACTTCGCTAGGAAGTACAACAGGGCCGGGCCGGTGGTTCCTAGAGACTCACCAGCCCCGGCCTGCCCGGCTTCACTTGGCACTGGCTTCCATCTGGGTAGTGAGGGCACCGCTCTGTCAGGAAGGGTTTATGAGACTCTGCTTCGAGGACGTGAACCCTCAAGCCCTGCGGCTGCTCTGACACACCCGTTGGGGCAAGCCTGCCTGCCCAGCCTCCCAGGAGGAAACACGGTGGCGTGCCCACAGGCTCCCGCAGGCTGGGGAAGAGGCCACACACCCTCGGTGGTGGGGCCGGCCAAGCTCGGGAGCACCGGGCGACCCCCGTGGTCACAGCATCCCCCGCTCTGGGCCTGCCCCCGGCCAAGCGCCTGGCATGTGTCACCCTGCGTGCTCACGACAGCCTCCACACCAGGGCTGGCCTGGCCCCGTGTGTCCGATGGGAGAACCGGAGCTCAGAGAACTGAAGCAGCTTCTCCGAGGCTAGCCAGCTGCTGAGGGGCCACACCAGACCCCCACACACTGCAGGCTCTCAGAAGAAAGCTCTAAGAGCTGCCCCCTGCTCGGGGGCCTTCATGCTGGTGGCCAAGGGGTGCCTGTCTGCCTGGGGAAAGAATCTTTTCAAACCAGGATTTCAGTGGACCCAGGGAAAGGCCTGTAATCTAGGTTATACCCTTGTTTCATAGGATTAAATAGGTGTTATGTGGGGGGAGGGGTTCTATGGCAGCAGAAGTTTGAAAACTTCCCCTTAAACCTGACAAATTATTAAGGCGAGTCCTAGGCTGTGGCTGTGCATCCCCAGGGTCTCAATTCTGCCCCAGGGCCCCATCTTTGGTTTTAAAATCCCTCCCCGTTTTACAAGGGAGGAAACTGAGGTATCGAGTCCCTGTGGTGTGTGAAGAACAATTTCACTGCCCGCTCCTTGAATGCTCAGTGCTTTGTACTAAGTTTACTGCTCCGTTGTATAGGGGGAGACACTGAGGCTCAAGGAGCTGGAACCTCTTACTGAGGGTCTTCAGTTTGCCACTGATTCAGACAGGATGCAAACCAAGCTCTGCCCGACTCCGCAGCTCACGCTCTGTCCTCCACACCATCTCAACCAGAACCTTCCATGTGGAGACACTGCCCGTTCATCATACCTGGTGATAAGGTTGTGGGAATGGGCATTTATTCCTCTCTCTGCCTGCCATCGCGTGAGTGTGGTGGCCATGTTTGGGTGGTTTAGATTAAACATCACCCAACATCTGAGATCTGTGACTTCTCCCACTTCTGCAGACGGTGTGGGTTTGTCCCCAAACACCTGCACAGCTGATTTCATTTTTGCTGGCTTGTGAAAATGTGTCTCCTGACAACGCATGTCCTGTTCCCTTTGTATGCTTTTCTGGTTCATCCTCCAGATGAGCGTGGGCGGGCCACTGAGCGTGCCTGAGAGCAAAGCCCCCACACATTCTCCATGGCCACCGTGCGGGTCCTGGGCCTGCAGGGGTCGAAAGAGGTCTTGCTAGCCTTTCCTCTGTAGCCGTCACTCCCTTGGTTGGCACACAAGTGTACAGTCCGTGAGGGAAGGAGGACAATGATATTAAGAAAGAGTTTTTTAAAAAAAACCCCAGATAGAACAATTTTGGCATTTCTACACCCCACCTTTCTTATAAAACTCCAGGTTTGTCAAAATTAAGGTAAGAACAAACATTGTTTCATTTTGCCCCTCGTCCAATCCTACCTCCTCAGAGAAGGGTCTCCGAGGGCCCCAACAAAAAAGGATTTATTTACTGTGTAAAGCACGGAGGTAAAAAGTCATGATTCTGAGGTCAGATGGAAGCGCAGGGCAGGAGATGGGTCTCGGGGCCGTGCTGCGAACCAGCAGTGTGACCTTGAATGAGACCTACTTAAACTCACTGAGCTCAGTTGTCCTGTCTGTACAACGGGCTCCCTCAAGGCATTGAGCATGTCATTCTTACTCTATTTCATCAAATCTAAGATGGGCTTTTTTTTTTGTTTAACCATTTTATTATCTCCAATAATACGATGAGTCTTAAAATCCCCAGCATCTCAGATTGATTAAAATTTACAGCACTGAAGGAACAATGGATGCCCCGGGGCAACTGGGTGCAGCAGGGCCCCCAGCCCTAGCGCTTCTGGGCTGGGCGCTGACTGACTTTGAAACCTCGTATGGTGCTTAATATCCCACCTGGTCAAACTCCTATAAAACCTGTTGGGGAAAAAAATTACGAAAAGAAATAAACACTGGGCAAGGACTTATGTCGTAGACGGACTTTCTGTCCCCGCGTGTGTCTGAAGGATATGGTAGAATTTTCTTTATCGGGACCCTTCAAGTGCAATATGCACGTCCCTGTTTACAGGTGAGAAAACAGAGGCCTGAACCAGCGATGTGACCTACCGGAGCCGTCGAGCCTATAAAGTGGCTGAAGGAGCTTGGAAACACCAGCCTTCGGGGCACACAGCAAACTGGAAGGCACCCGAGTGGCCGTCCACAGCCTGGCCCCCAGACCTTCCGTGGGAATAAGATAGGGGAGGCCTCCAGGAGCTGGTCACTTTTGTTTGTATTTTGGCACCCGCGTAGTATTTTGTTTGAGGAGGAAAGGGTTTGGCAGCTAAAAAAATCCAGCAACCCATAATTAAAGGAATGAATAGCTAAGTGTCACGCCACCGCCCTCAGCCGCCATCCTCATGTTACAGAAGAGGACAGTGAGGCACAGCGGGAGCTGCTGGCCCTGGTCTCAGTTGCTTGAGGCCAGGGAAAGCCCTGGAAGCGAGGCCTCCCAGCTGCTCTCTCTCCAATGCCCACACCGCCTCACTCTGCTTAGGAGGCCCCATAGAGTATTCTTACCTTGAGTTTGATTTGGAGGAATGAAGCCATTTTAAAACACTCAGTTGACTGGACTCACTGTGTCCCCATCCAAAACATCCAAGAAGATCCCTGAAAATACCAAGCTAATGACGTCTCCAGCTGGCCTGACCTTCGAGTGGATGTGTGCCGTTTGGAGCATGGGCCGCATTACTAAGCGGTGGAATGCTAATAACATGTGCGCAATAAATTGCATTTTAAAAGCATCAGGGGACACTGCAACTGCTCTTTTAAAAAACCCTGTGAGGAACAGTTTGATAGAGTAAGAAGAAGAAAAAAAGCATTTAACAATGGAATAAAAATCACTCATTTGAGTCTTATAAATCCAGGCTGGGGTATATGGCGCTTCCTGCGGGCGTATTGCTTTTTATGTGTGCGGCATATGCCTGAGCCCTCGCAGATAAATCAGCGGCGTAAGTACGGCTGAGAAGCGAGGCTCCCCTGCTACCGAGTCCCTCCCACCTAGCTGGGCACAGCCACGTGGTTTAAGGTCTGCCAATCAGATGAGTCGTCCATAACGTGACTTTGATTTAGAAATGAGTTATCCGGAGAAAAAGGAAAATGTGTTTGATCCGTTTTTCTAACAATGGTTAGAGCAGCGGGTCCCTCGGTGAGCCCGCTGTGCTGTGCGGCTCTGCGAGTTGTCCCTGTGAGGCAGACTTAGAGAAACAGCGTGAAGGGATGCCACCGTCTTGCAGAAGCCCAGGGCACTGTCCATAGCGAACAGTGATTTTTGACCTTTTTCACCTCCTGGCACACAGAAACTAATTACTAACATTCTGTGGCACACCAAAAAATAGATTTTTTTGGCCATCTGACCAAAAAAATAGGTATAATTTTGATTCATTCACACCAGATGGCTATTGTTGTTGTCATTTTTTTTTAATTTGACCCTCCAAGGGAAAAGAAACAGTGCCCCCGACTAAATAGTCAGGTATTGCCTGTCGGACAGCGTCTTGGGGCACACCGGGTGAAACGCGCCCACAGGAGAACAGTGGGAGCGATGGCCCCGCGGCTGCGTGAGCATCAGTCCTTTCTAAAGTCTACTCTCTTCTGGGGGCATCTGCTCTGGGGGCAGTTTTCCGTCTTTACATCTGCTCCCTGCTGTGAACTGGGGGGTTGGCCGCTGTATACTGACCCATGCTTTGGACAAAAGACAGGACAAAGGGAACAAGTTCACTTCTCCTCCTGACACTCTACAGTGAATATTTCAGGAATCATGTAATGAATAGGATGTGCTGTTTTGAACTCATTTTGCACTCAGACAAAAGATGCGTGTTTGTGTACAATATTCACCATCTACCACTCCCATGTAAGAACATTTGATCATCAGAGCTGAGGGTGGGCTGACATGCTCCTCGTCTTAAGGCAGAATCAGAGTTCCGTGTCATAGCACCGGTGACACGTGGGGAGCCCCAGCGAGCTGTCACTGGACTAAGTAAGCGCATAGGGTGGAGAGTTCCGTTCATTCTGACAACAGCGCCAGGGAAGTCGGCACGACAAGACTCTCCTGTCTGTGGGTGAAGGATGGAGCACAAGAGGCGAAAGGACTTGCCCACGGTCAAGGAGCAGAGTGGGACTCCAGCTCCACACTCTGTGCCCTCCCCTGCTCACTCCCCACTGGCTCCTGGACCGGGGGCGCGGGGTGGGGTGAGGGCTGGGGCGGACCTCGCAGGCAGGGTTCGGGGTCCTCTGTTCCGGGGACTCCTCCCGCTGCTTCCCGCTCCCTCCACCTGGTGAACCCTCCCGGACTTGGCCTCAGCCTGTCCAGACTGAGCTACAGAGCCGGCCTTTTGGCCCTGCCCCTCACAGGCCACCCAGTTAACGTGGGCCAGTTAGTAGCCACTCTGGACGATGTGCAGCCTGGGGATCAAAATGAGGGGCGGGTGCCAACTCCAGCTGCGCCGCTGCACCACTGGCCTGCTGTGTGACTAGCTAGCAGGTCCCCTGCCACCCAGAGCCTCAGGCTCCTCATTTGCCAAAAAAAAAAAAAAAAAAAAAAAGGAGCAGGGAGGGATAAGATTACCTTGATTTAAGGATTAAATGAGACCATGGGTATATAACACCAGTCAGTATCTG
This sequence comes from Mormoops blainvillei, assembly GCA_004026545.1. Classification (NCBI taxonomy): domain Eukaryota; kingdom Metazoa; phylum Chordata; class Mammalia; order Chiroptera; family Mormoopidae; genus Mormoops; species Mormoops blainvillei. The sequence continues at coordinate 133,315 of PVJD01002579.1, read as the reverse complement.
GCACATAACAGAAGCCTAATGTCGGAAAGCTGCTTTACGTTCTTGCTATACTGTGTTGTTCGGTTGTCCAGGGCAGTAGTGGTCTAGAGGGGCGCCCCTCAGTGGGGCCCTCGACGGCCACCAGTCCACAAAGTCCATGACCGTCTGCAGTAAGACAAGGGGCTCGCAGGAGATGCACACCAGCTTCTCCTCTCCCTGAGAGCGGGGACTCTGCCCGCCCCTCCAGGGCCCCTCCCAGGACGCAGCTGGGTTGCACGCAGTAGGTGTTCAGCACTGGCTGTGGGTGCTCCTCAGAATGAGGACCTGAAGTCAGTGGTGGAGACGCAGGGGTCCCAGCAGAGCTGTGGGCGTTCCCTCTGCCTCTGGCTCGGCGGCGGGGCGGAACCCAGGGTCCCGGCCCTTTCATTGAACTTTCATTTTCCCTTTGGCTCCAGCTCCTCTGCCACATCTGGCTCCCATCACTGAGCAGATGACACTGGGTCCCAAGTTCCTTGACCTCCCAAGGACGCCGAGCATTCATCGAACTTGCCGGAACTGCGCTTTCCAAGCCAGAGGAGGGAATGCGCCAGCAGAGATGGGGAAGCAGTCGCAACCCAGCAGGAGGTCGGAGATCAAGGGGAGGACTTGGAGTGGCGTCTGCGCCAAGTCCAGCCTGCATGAAGGCTTTGGGCCATCTCAAGGCAACTCAGCTATCCCGAAAGTCCTCCAAAGGCCCCCACGCCCGCCTCCTCACCCCAGGTTTCCTGTAAGTGGCTGAGCCAGCATGGAACGAGTTACACGTGCAAATCTCCCTGAAAACAGAAGAGCCCTCAATAAGAGACAGTGGTTTATCATCACCGTCATTATTGTTACAGGAGAATGGCTGAATGCGCCTCACTGCTCACGACCATCTCTCCAGGTGCGTAAAGACACGCCAGCATTGCCACCATAGGGGGACTGAGGAGCCAGCCACTGGGCCACCGTGGACCGGACCCCCGGCTCCATGCTTTGAAGCATTGTCTGTATAATGATCTAAAATCTGCCCTAAGTCACATCTTTTTCTTCTGAACTTAGAGATGAAGAGATCGAACCCCACAGAGACCAGGGTGCCGGCCAGTGCTCCCGGTCGCTGAGCCAAACTGAAGCCGGTTTTGGGTGTGGCCAGCATGGGGTACCTCCAAAGCCCACTGCTGTTTTCAGACACCCATGCTGGGTGCTCAGGGGGAGACCCTCAGGAAAAGCCCACCCCAGCCCACCCCAAGCCCGGGTCCCCTTCCCACCAGGCTCTTCCCTGAAAGACCCCCTCTGAGGGTGCCCCCACTCTCAGTCTGTGCCCCCATAGCTGTCTGTCCTGCTTGTCCCATTGTCCCAACAGCACTGAGATCACAGCTGTCTCCTGTGACCTCTCCTCTTCCTCACCGTGAGCTTCTGGGCATCCAGGCCCTTTCCTCACGCCTCTTCCAAGTTCAAAGTCTTGTGTGATACACGTCTGAGACATGTCCGTGAATGGTATGAATATGTACACACTACCTGCGTGAAAGTTGTGGTTTCCAAGGTACGTCTCGGAAGGTGAGTAGAACATTACCAAGGAGAGAAGGACGCTAGGAAACGTGCCACTGTGGGCGGTAATTTTTGTCTGCTTCACCCACCGCCTCTCTCCAGGGCTTAGAGCAGCAACCAGAGCATGCTTGGCACTTGCATTTACCAAATGAACGTCAGGGAGCCCCCTTCTGCCTTGCTAGATACTTCGTAAGGGGGAATTTCAGCAGGGTTGCCCATCACTGGGTGGTCTTCTGAACCTGTGTCTGTGAAAACCTCCTGGCCACCCCCAGGAAGAAGCTTGGAGCCACAGACTTTCCTGAGATGCCAAGGTTTCATCCAGCATCGACCACGTTTGTACCGCTCTGGGATTCTGTCTGAAGTTCCCAAGGAAACGGGCCTTGGCGTGGAATTCCAGCAGAGGTGCCTCCGCTTCATCTGAGTTTGGCAAACACGGGCTGACTTGGGTCCATTCCCAAGGCAGGAGCCCCGGGAACCACGGGTCCTGCTGGCGGTATGTGCGGGTGACAGCGATGAGGCATGGTGGGGAAGGAGCAGAGTGAATGACCACCCATGAATGAAACGTAGCAGTTACTAGGATAAAAGGTGAAAATTCTATAATCTTAATTTGGCTCAAACATTCCTTAAGCCAAACCCCAGTACACATCTGGTTCCTCAAACCAGGCAAGAGTTGCATTGCCTGGTATTGGGAATCCCCGGAGGCTCCCTGGTGCAGGGAGCGCTTCTAAAACCAAAGAGACCGGCTGGCATTGGCCACTTATTTCAGTCTTTGCTCTTGTCTCACTCTTCACCATGCAAACTTTGAGAGATTACCCAGGCGTGAGCCTACCCTTTACATGGGGAGGGCAGAAACCTTAATGTACAGTCCCTCCAAATGGGGAAGTGTTTCCTAAAAAAGAATTAAGTTTGCTGTTAGGTAAAGAGGCAGTCAAAACAAAACTGTTGGCTTGGTCAAAAAGTCCGTTCTGTTTGTACAATAAGGTACGTTTTTCATTTTCACCAATAACTTTATTGATTTGGATATTTTGAGTGTGTCGGCTGTCTCCCGCTATTGGCTTCCGGTGGGGAGAGGCCAGCGGTGCTGCTAAACATCTTCTAATGCATAAGACAGCCCCACAGCAAAGCATTGAGGCCAAAAATGTCCGTAGTACCAAGAAACTACGCAAACCACTTTTGACACATTCGAGCGGTCACAGCACCTCCTCCATACACTGCACAAATCTTTTCTTACGTTCCAGTTGCGTTTTTGCCTTTCTTGAAATAATAAAGTATAATACACCGAAAATGTTGCTTATTTTCTTCCATCTTCAATATTAAAATGGCTGCACAAAAATTCACCAATTTTGATGTTTTTTTTTTAAGGCACACTAATATGACAGCTGTCGCAATACAGTCTAACAAAATTGTTTCAAGTGAAGTTAAAGACAACTGAGCACCACTAGAGCCATCATACAGAAAAAACGTAATGGGCTTTTTGGCCAACCCAAGACAATAAAGAGGAATATCTGGTTCTAATTCCTGAGCCTCCCAAACCGCCCTCACCTGGAATTAGGTGGGGCTAGTCTTTGCCTCCCTGCGCACCTGGACACGGAGGCGCCTTCATTCACATACCTGCTGAGTCCTCCTTGCACAGGAGACCCGTCTCCTATCTGAGCCCCTTCCAAGCAACGCTCCCCCCTCCCCTTCCTGCCAAGCCGAGCAGGTTCTCTGTCCCAGGAATGTGCCTCTGAGGGCGGCCCCGCCCATCAATCAGGACTGACGGCAGCCAGGGCTTCCTGTGGCAGCCAGAACCTTCAGGCAAAGGCAGAGGAGAGGCGGGTGGTGGCCCCGTGGCCTCGTGGCCTTTGTCTCTAAGCCAAAGGCTCATTGTCCCTGGAGACCCAGGGCTCCTGCGGACACTCAAGCACAGGGACGGGTACCTCCGCCCCGCTGCCTAACAATAACCCCCCTTCTCAATCCAATAGTGGCTCTGCCCTGTGCCCTGCAGACTCTCGACGTCCTGCATGCCACCCTCTCCTCCATTCTTTATGCCATGAAGACTCTGCAGATGGAGACTTGACCCTGGGCCTGACCTCAAAGCACGGCAGGGCGTCCAGGCAGCCCCTTCTTCTCTCAGCTTTGCCTTATCTACCCAGCTACTAACTAGCCAGTCCCGGGTTCCCTGCTGCAGTCCTCGCAACAAACGTCTGTTCTGCCCATGCTTGCATACTCCCTGGGACAGGGGACTCACTCACAGGCAGCCGGTGCCACCACCAGAGCTCTGTAAAGCCGCAGCGCCCAGGGTGGGGGGAGGGGGAAACTGAGCAGAGCTTGGCACAGGGAAATTCCATGGCCACTCAGTCACCAGCAGCTCCAAACGCAGCTTTGAGGAGCGGGGTCACACTGTCCTACAGCAAGCAAAGCCTTCAAGCGTGATCTGTCCCTAAGCCAGGTCTCTCCCGTCTATTACAAAGGCAATGAATTTTTCAAGCATGAGTCTAGGGTTTTACAACGATCCCTGTGAAATCCCAGGGAGATTTTTATTCACGAAGTCTGTCTGTTTTCTTTTTCTTTGGGGCTATATGTTGATGGTGGAGAAAGGATTCGAGATCTGAAAAGAGAAGGGCACTTCCCATCTCTTCTGTTGCACGCTGCAGTCAGACAGGCTTGGCTTGGTCTCTTGGTTTCAGTTCACTCTCCGTGTGACCTCGGGGAAGTTTCTCACACACTCTGAGCCTCAATTCCCTCAACTCAAAACAGGGGATGGTAAAAATCCACTTGTTTTACGAGTGCTCCGAGGATTCAATAAATGAAAACGGAGGGTGGAAAGGACTTCTCCTGTTACCTGGCTCTGGGCAAATGCCCGGCAAAAGGCTGTGCGCTTACCTGGCGAGGAGTTCGGGTGTAGGAAAACACTGGCCAGTCTGGAAGCCCTGCGCTCCCAAATGCCATCACCCTGGATGGCCTCCCTGAGGAAACTGAGCAGGATGAAGGTGCGAAGCCTGGGCCTTGGCCCCTGGATGAGCTGCTTCATGACCGATCCACAAGGCTGTTGAATGTCGTTGCCGGGGTTCGTGTTTGGGGAAAGAAGGGGCTTCAGACAGGAAGTGTGAGATGTCTGGGCTGTATCTTTTACTGAGCAGAACACACCCCATACCTGCTTGGCATCTCAACCTGGAGGCCAAGGGGAGGGGCTAACCTTTGGGCCCAAGCAGGCCTGAGTTCAAATCCCACCTCCACTGCCACACTCGGGTTTTTCTCCCACCCAGACTGTGACTTCGGCTTCTTCATCCTAATTCTTTGAGGAGTGCGATTTTTTTCTCTTTTTAAAATTCAGTTTACCGAGAAGCTCACAGAGGCCCCCCAGGCAGGCTCATGGGTTACTTTTTCTATCATCCCCTGTGTTCTGCCACAAGCCACACAGGATTGAAAGAGCCTATTCAGGGCCCAGCTTCCCGACCACCTGGGAGCACCTTGAGGGGAGGGACAGAGGCTCATTCATCGGTGTCTCCAGCGCCCGGAAGGATGGCTGGCACCATGACGTCCACCAAAATATTTGCTGAATTAATTAATTAAAAATAAAAACAGAATCCAAACCAACTGACTGGGTGCTAGGAGCGGCCATAAACTGGAGAAACAAGGAGGGGACCTGGTGGGCCAGAAGGAAACCTGGACAGGTGAGACCCAGGTTCCGGGCCAGGCTGACCCACTAACCACTTTGGCCTGGCGAGGCATCAGTGACGCTGCCCAGACGGAATCACTGCTAGGGTCCCTCCCATTTCTGACGCACTCTGTGGATGGAAGCCTGTGAGTAAGGTTAGGCCCCGAACAGCCCACCTTCCCTGTAGCACGGGGCCTGGCCTGTCCGCCAGGACCCAGGCGTCCTGGAGAAGCCTGTAACTGGGCCGCGCCATCCCACACAAAGAAGAGACCTGCTTTTGCAAACATGTGCCTCCCCATCCAGCCTTCTTACCTGCGGGTTTTCTGTCTCATTTGTTTGCCTCTGAGTGATGCGAGGCATTCATTCTGCATCTGCGACACTTACGAGAAGCATGAGAGGACATAAATTTGCTGCAGACATTATAAACCACGCTGAAGTAATTACACACCGCCGTCCTGAAAGCAGCCTGAGGCGGCTGAAATGTACGGATGCATAATGCTTGGGAGGAAGACAGGGGAAAAGGAAGGCAGGAAGGAAGAGGGGGAGAGGGCGGGACGGTGGGAGGGACTGAAAACAGACACCATTTATCATCGACGACCTGTGTGCCAAGCAACGTGCCGGGTTCCTTAGCCGTCCTACCTCATTTAATTCCTCCAAGGTTCCTGAAATGATTGTGCAGTTCAGGTTATAGGGGAGAAAGTGAGATCCTCAAGCCCGCAGCGGGGCCGACACTGAGAACTGAGGCCAGTCGCCCTGCGGAACCTTGGGGAGCCATGTGCAGAGCACCCCGTGCTGACGAAGAAATAGTCGGGCCGGAAATGGGGACCGGCCGGAAGTCTATATACAGAGAGTAAGTAGCCACCCATGCTCCCAGGGCCCTACCTACCCCTGCCCAAGCACACAGGTGCAAGGAACCTTCTGCAGAGTTCCAGAACTGTCCCCTCTGGATCACTACCCGAGAACTTCAGCCACCTTGGCCTTCACAAACCCTCAGTTCTGTCTCCAAACTGAGGGCAGCCACTGGACAGGGTCTGGGCTCCTTTTCCCAGTGCCCTGGCCTGGAAACTGTCCCAGGCAAGCGGAGGGAGTGTTCGCATTAGCTCATTTGTTGTTTTCCTTTCGGGAATGGCATTCCTGCACAGCCTGTTTTCCAGGGCCCGAAAACTGTTACTTCATATATTTTGTCCAGCTGTTTAATTTTTTTAAGTGGGAGGATGAGCCTAGTCCGTGTTACTCCGTCGAGGCTGGAAGTGGAAATTCTTTCCCTTGCTTAAAACGTTCCATAGCTTCCAAATGCCTTCAGAAATAAACATGTGTCACTCCAACAGTGTGGTGTGACACATAAGAACCTAGGTGGTCTGGTTTCTGATTATCCTCCCAGACTCATCGCCTCTCCCCCTGCCCCCGCACCGTGGACGGCGGCCATGCACAGTCATTTAGAGCTTCCGAATCTGCCAGGACAGTCCGTACCTTTGTGTTTGTCTATGCAACTCCCTCTGCACCGAATGCACTTGCGTCTGCATGAGTGAACCTGAACTTCCTCCTTCCAGAACCAGCTCACGTGCCGCTTCTTCAAAGCTCTGCCTGCACCCCCTCCTGTGGACAGAAGGAATGGTTTCTAAGCCTGCTGGCCAGAGGCTGGGGTTCATTGGTCAACTGAGTAGCCGACAGGGACCCTGGAAAATGTAAGTGGTCAGGCATGGCCCTGTTTTGGCCTCACCCCTTTGTGGATGGAGAATTTGGTCTCAAGTGTGGGGATCTGGAGTCACAGCCCTACTCTAAGCGTGGTGGCCCTTGGCAGCCCGGCAGGTAATGCCAGATTCCCTTCTTAAGCCAGGCCTTGCCCCCCATGTCTCAACTCCCCAAGCTGCTGAATCCTGTTCCCAAAGTGAACCACCTGCTGTCCTCATTCCCTTGGCTAGAAGGTGACATTTCGTTGCATTTCTTGGCTTGACTTCTGGGCTGTAAGGCCCGTACCAGTGGGAAGTAGGGAAATCCAATGCTTGGAGGTCTCATCGCAAGAGAGCAAATTTATCAGCAACCCTGTGGCCAAGGAGGGCAGGCTTGTGAAGGTGGCAGGCTCCCCCAGGGCCCTCAGAGACCCCCACTTCCCCAAGGACACATTTTAATGCTCAAGCCTAGGGAGAGAAAGGCGCTGAGGGAGACCACAGCTCCTTCCTGCTTGCAGGCCGAGCTTCACAGTGACTGGACCCCAGAGTCCCCACGTCCGCTGGCAACCTGGATGGAGGAGACAGGGGGTCCGGACCCTAAGGCTCAAACCACTCCTCTGCCCCTGAGTGACCATGTGGCCTCTGCAAGTCCCCTCACTCTTGTGTCTTCCCGCCTGAGTAACGTGACTCCGACCTGATGACTGAGGAGGCTGCAACCGGCCGTAATGTGTGTGAGGGGTTCGTGCCCTTCTCCATTCTCTGCGGCGCTTCCCTTCATTGGGAGACGGGGATTTTCCCAACACCTCGCCAAGTCACAGTGGGGAGTTAGAGCTTGGGCCACACGCCATGCAAGCCCATCAGGCACCAGGCCCAGCGCTCGCAGCCCCTTTCACTCTCTTCCCTACGCAGTAAGCCATTTGGGGCAGGACGTGTCCACAGCGTCTTGTTTGACCTTCGTCCACTCTGTTGGTGGCATTCATGGTCTCAGGCCCCTCCTGGGACCTGGCCAAAGCATACCCCAGGTTAGGGAATTTTAGGGAGCGAGAGCATCCACGAGGTACCCAACACTTTCCCTTCCTTTTCCCGCTCCGCTCTCACATGAGCCCGGCGGTTAAGGACACGAGTTGTCCACGCGCTAGTCTATGGATGAAACGGAGCCGTCCCCCGTTTGGCCATCGTTCTTGTGGCGCCAGCTCTCTCGGTCTGGATTTCCTGAGGGCAGGAGAAGTGAGCCTGCATCCCCACCGTGAACTCCTAATCAGAGAAAGGAATTCACTGCATACGCCGAGAGAAAGACATTGACGTGAATATAATAGTGTGTTTCACGTGAGCGCCCCATGAGCGCTCGTTACATTAAATGGGACCCGAGCACAAAGAAACGTACCGAGCCCTTGCGGACCCCAGGGAGAAGCCAATGGGCTCTCTGGGAGACATTCCCGAGGAAGGGCCTGACCCCTTCCCTGACGTCCACGCTGAGATGTCATTTTTGTAATTACCTTCCAATAACAGGGACTCAGTTGAGCAACACGGGCCTTTCAGAAACATTTCCACAGCACTTTGCTGTGAAGGGCTTGGCAGAGATTGAGGTGGAAGAAGCCAGCTAGCGGTCCTGTCAGGCGGCCAGGGAGTTCCCACAAAGGCCCTGATACCGGGACGTGGCGGAGGAGACATTAGAAAAGCTGGGGCTCCCAGCCTGGGACTCCCCACGCCTTTGATTAAGACGGGCCAGGCTTGTCCTCACCGCTCGCAAAATTGTGCTTTCTGCAAATCCGGGGCCTGGAGTTCTAAACAAGGAGGTTGTTCAAAGATAGATTAAAGGGCATAAAAATAGTATTAGATTTCACGGCGCAGGGAGGCCTGTCAGGACTGGGCACACAGAGGGAATGGCTTTACGGCAATGATCAAAACAAGTCACCGGTGTCTGCCAGGACGGTGCCAGTGCCTCCTGAAAAGACAAAACCGGGACCATTGTTTGTGTCAAAAATACTCCTGCAGAAGCTGCAGAAATCAGAAGGTGTCAGTGTGCCGAGGCCGGGAAGCAGAGGAAAGGGGAGAGAGAGAAAAAGAGTCAGTAGTCTCATCACGTAGCGGAAGCAGGTGGGAAAAAGCACCTCAGAGTAGGATGGAGGAGGGGGTGGATGGTGGAAAGGGGAGCAGTCGTGAAGGCTGAGTTCGGGTCCTACCTCTGTCACCAGGGAGGCTCTTGCTCTCACTGAGCTTCTCCTCTGTGACAAATACCATAGGAGGCACTTTAAGTGTGACACTCAGTGTAAACAACAGTTCCTTGAGGGGGCTGTGTGGCCTTGAAGATGTCATTGGTCCTCTCAGAACCTCAGTGTCTTCTGGAAAATAAAGGATAATCATACTTCCCAAGGTGGTTGAGGAGTACGTTAGTTCACTAGGGCTGCCATAACAAAGGGCCACACACTGGGTGGCTTAGATACCAGGAACTGACAGATGACAAGTCTAGAGGTTAGAAATCTGAGATCAAGGTGTCAGTAGGGTTGGTGCCTCCTGATGACTCCCTCCTTGGCTTGTAGACGGCAGCGTTCTCCCTGTGTCCTCACAGGGTCATCCCTCTGTGGGTGTCTGGGTCTTAATCTCCTCTTCTTATAAAGACACCAGCCGTATTGGCTTAGGTCTTACCCATATAACCTCATTTTACCTCTGGCTCTTTATCAGTCCTACCAGCCCTCACATGCCGAGACCCTGGATCTGAGGACTCAACACAGCACTTTCGGGGGACACCATTCAGCCCATGCCAGATGTGTAAGTGGGAATGTGGATGAAAATGCCAAGCTCCCAAGAAGGGGTCAAAGAAACATAGTTGAATCTAAAGTCACCGAACACTCCAAAGCATGACTGACTGAGATTATATTACGCTGGCCACTGTGATGAGCACTTTATCCCATGCATTATGTAACTGCCGCTCTCATGACAAATCAATGAATTAGGTAATATTCTAATTTCCATTTGATTAAAGAAAGAGACGGACATGCATACAGATTAGGGCAGGAAGTTGGCCAATGTCACACAATAAGTAGTGAAGCCAGAATCCCAGACTCCATCTGTCTGGTTCCAAAACCCAGTAGTCCTTATCGTTCCACATTAGAATCCGAATCAAGCCCTTTGCCCCTCCCCAAGTCTCTTTTCCATGCCTGAGCCCCTCGGAAACATCTTGCCAATCAAACAACCTGCTCCTATTTGCATTCTCCTGCTGACAGGCTGCTCACTACCTGCCGAGGCAGCCTGTTCGATTTCTGGACAACACTAATGGTTTATATAAAAGTCCTTCCTCTTCCAGGCAAATGGATTGATTTCAGATTCAAAATCAGTCCTGAGTAGACTCATTCTTGATTGTCACTTCCAGGGAAGAAACCTTTGACAAGTTCCCATAGCTTTTAGAGGTAAAATAGTCATAACTTCTCCTCCTTCAGTACTGCCAACAGTGTGAACAGAATCAAGACAGAAGATGGAAATTGCTTTTCTCTCTCCTGGCTAACACTGTCAGCGGGGAACAGGCCCACTGTGCACGATCTTCAGTCGGGGCTAAATTTATATTCATTCAGGTGTCACCGGACTATGTTTTCCTGCGTTTCTTTCTGATCAATGCGCTCATTAGAGCACCCAGGCTCAGCAATAGATTCACCGTAACGCTTGTCTCCCTCGGGTTTCGATAACGCAGGCTCCGAGACTCTAACGAGCTGCAGAAAAATGAAAAGAAGAAAAGCTCTTTCTTGCTCTCTTTGCAGAGAGCTCCACGATTGTTTCCCTCCGTCCTTTCAGGACGGTTGGATTGACTGTAATCATTTTATCTCAGAGCCTTGAGGGGCACAGAAGGGAAGGAGGAGGCTGGGAAAATATTTACAGACAGCAGAAGCTGCCCGTGGGGGCCCTGGTACCCAGCGTCCAGAGCACCGGGCAATTCGAACAACATGTATGTCTGTTTTTCTAAGCTTGAAAGATTTGTTTGGACACTTACAATGAAAGCATGTTTGCTTAACTTTTACATAATTACTTTATTTTTCTCTTACGAGGGCATGTTTTCACTTTTGCAGTTCCCTTCTAGAATCCGTCCACATGTTCATGTATTTTCACAGTTCCACCCATGATGTGTGTCAGGGTCTGACTCTGCTTTGCACGAAACCATCTATCATAAGTTCTTCATGCGTTGCTTCCTTTCTTGTAATTACATCTGGTTATGAAATCACTTATGAAATAGAGATTCTTAGCCACTCCCATTAGATTCTTTTTTCACCCCTTCCCCACCGCCCCATAATTATATGTAAGATAACAAGAAATATCCCCATGCTTGCTGTTTTCTTTAATTAAGCTATTCCTTTACGTTTGAGCTTCATGGATTATTCCCTGGGTCAAAGTCTATGAGCAGTCTTATGACTTGCTGTCTATGCTAGGTGTGCATTTCTTGAAAAAAGTAGAGTTTAGCCATTTACTACACATCAGTGTGTAAAACGCACTGCTTTTACCACCACGGTACTAACACCACATACTTAATATTCCACACCTCATGCGCTTTACCCAGTCATCTTCCCATTGGTACCTTTATTTAATTTTTACAGGCAGATGCTAATCTCCATCCAATGCCTTCATCATCTATTTCGCAATAGTATAGACACCAACTCTGTTATCTGAAATCAAACCTCTGGGACCTCAGCTACCAACTTTAGATGCCGTGGCCCTGTCTTTTCACCTCTTAATAGTTTGTGGCTGCGTGCTCAGCTCTTCTTTTGCAATGAGCAGTTTAGGGTGGATAAGCCAGCTGTTGAACCCAGAAAGTGAGTGTCTGCCCTGTGGCAGTCACCGTGTTAGCAGCAGCAACGGTCATGCTTGTTTAAGATAGGGAAACTGAGGCACCAACAGGCAGACTGTCTTTTACTTAGTGGGAAGGCTGACCCAAAGCTGCTTTTCCCCGACATTCAATGCCTGCTCTGTCCTCTTCACCAAAATTGTACTCGTGCACAATTCAGTGGCCCGGCTGGACAAGTGCCATGTTCTCATGCTATTATTATAGGTCTTGTGTTTCAACAAAGGTGGAAAAGAATCAGAAATATTTTTTAAACACATGGACAGGGAAATAAGTCTATGAACTCTTTTGACACCATTAAACAGTGACTTTGACTAGCTTACTACTGAGCCTCCACTGGGCCAGAATGATAACTAAAACTTACTGCGTGTCCCTGTGTACAACTCTGTGCTGAATGCTTTGCAGCTCCTTTCTCAGTAGCACTACCGTCCCACTGTATAGACAAGGCAGCCGAGGGTCATGGAGTTTGAGAAACTTACCTAAGGCCCTGGTCAGCGTGGCTCCGTCGGTTGGAGCATCATCCTGTAAGCCAAAAGGTCGCTGGTTCGACTTCTGGTCAGGGCACAGACCTAGGTTACAGATCTGGCCCCGAGTCAGGGTGCACACGAGAGGCAACTGTGCAGTGTTTCTCTCCCTCTCTCTCTCCCTCCCTTCCCCTCTCTCTAAAATCACTGAGCATGTACTCAGGTGAGGGGGAAGAAAAACTTATCCAAAGCCCTGTTGGTAGCATGTGGGGGAGCTGGAAGCTAAATACTCATCTTTCTCATTGCAAAGTCCGTCACTCTAACCACAGTCCCCTGAAGTCTGTTAGTTAAGGGTGCTGGACCGATATTAATGTCCGAGTTCTGATCATTGCACTATAGTTATATGCACCTTCGTTACATGGACCTTGGAGGAAACTGGGTGAGGAGTACAAAGGAACGCACCGTAGTATCTCTGCAACTTCCCTGTAAATCTACAAGTATTCCAAAATAAAGTTTAAAATAGAAAAGTAAACAGTTTTCCTAAACCCAAGCTGCCTTTTTCACAGAAATTCCCTTATAACTTTTAATCACTCCAAAAAGAGGTGTCCAGAAGAATATTTGGGGACTGCTCTTTATTCGAAGCAACTTGTAGCTTTTATTCCTGGAAATCTGTGCACACACACCCCCCCTGCACACATGTGTGCACACACCCCCACACACGTGTGTGCACACATACACACACTAAAAGCTGCCAAAACTGGTTCCAAACATACAGCACTTTCTCTCCAGGGTGACAGCAGCCTGCAGTTTTCATGTGGCCCCTTGTTAGGGGGCAATTGTCCTAGGTTTTTGTCTTTGTTCTTTTTTTTTTTCTTTACAGAAGCCCCAATGTTGTAGCTGAATTTCTGTAGAAAGAGAATGACATTCTTTCCGTTGAAAAAAGGAAGGGGGGGACTTTTAAAAATATGCGTTGGTACATACTATAATTATCATTCAGAAGAAACGCAGGGAGGTGACATTAACCAATGGGAGTCAGCAGCGGCCTGCTAATTGAAAGCCATCCTCAACAGCGTGGAGGTGTCCAGCGCTGATTGCTCATTTAGTCTGTCTGCTGGATGTCACAAAGGAACCCACCGGGGTGGGCAGGGCCTGAGGCTGCCTTTTCGTTCAGCACAGCTCGGAGTTGGTGTCCCATCAACATGGCGTTGGCTGGAAAGGGGGGAAGAGTTACACACAGTCATGACTTCATTAACGTAACTTTGGCCTTGATGCACTGAGATTTTCCAAATGGAGAAGGCTCAGTGAAAACTAGCAACAAAATGAATGGGAAAGTGCCTAGCCTGTTCCAGACAGCACTAGGCACTTCACCGTGTCTTCGGTCCTCCCATCAACCTCCTGGGAAGAAGTATTAGGCGCCTCTTGTATACAGGGCCCAGAGCCGTGAAATGACTTGTCAAGTTTCCCCCAAAGCACGGCAGGCATGGACTTCTGACCTGCAGCCCAGCCCCTGCACAGCGCCAGAGCTCTTCTCATGGGTCAGTCAACATGCTTGGCCCCCTGAAGGCCAAGGTGATTTTGTTAACCGTTCATTAGTTTCCGTACACCCCTTCATTCCAAAAGGACTTGAGATGCCTTATTGATGGGGGACTCAAATGTTGGAAAACTTTTAGTTTCAGGTAGGAGCTAATAAGCTTAGCAATCGATGTAGATAAAAAGCTATTGTTCCAGGAACTGAAGGTGTGACCCACCTTGCCTCCAGGTGACCACAAGCAGCGCCACCTTTGTGCCTCAGGGGGACTGCAAGCCATCAGGATGGTATCTGAGCCATTGTTCTCCACCTGGTACACAGACAAAAGACCACAGCTCAGGGCACAGATGGCTCCTACCTGATTAACTTTTTCCCTGAATTCCAATCCCCTTACCTATACTTTTCTTCTTATAAAAAGGGCCAGTTTAAAATGGAATTTAAGATGGCCTATTAGGGTACAAACCCGCCGTCTTCTCAGGTCGCTGGCCATCTCAATAAAGCGCCCATAAAGATCCAATCCCTGTCTCTGCTTATTGGGTCTGGTAGGTGACGGGCAGCACAAGCGCCGGCTTTTCCAGTTTCATTATGGAGACACAATACGACTGGACAGAAACCCAATTGCACCCCCAGAAACATCTGCTCTCGGATGGGTGCTGGAGATGTCTTAAGCATTTGGCAGTCACAACTGCAAGATCCACAGTGTCCTTAAGGAAAAACAAAACAGGAGATAGGATGACCCCAGAGAGCAGGCTCAGAAGTGAGGCTGTCGGGGCAGAAACTGGCAGTCTCTGAAAGTTCTGCTCTAGGAAGGCCTTCTGAGGGCAAGATAGAGGCGTGATCACTTCCAGTCCACCTACCCCATCATGAGTAATGCCTTTGACTCCAAGTCAACCGGTTGGAGACGTTCACCACATCTCCAAAATACCTGGCCAGCAACACTAGACTAGGTTCAGTTAAATAACCGGGTCCGAGGGTTTAGCCAAGTGGACACATAAAACTAACATCACAGGGGGGTGACGTAAGAAACACCCTGTTTATAAGAGTTTATTTGAGTTAAGCTGATGATATCGCGGGAAAGCCAGATGTTAAGGGCGCTGGGGAATGGCTGTTCTGCAGCTTCTTCGAGACATTTGGGCTTGAGGGGACGTAAGGAAGATGAGTAAAGGTGGGAGAAAGCAAAGCAGGGAAGTCTGTGTTGGATTACAGGGTAGTTAAGAGTAGTGTTTCTGTGAGGGTGGTTACACCACCGAGGGGTGTGAAAAAGAGGATTACTCTGGAGTTTCAAAGGCGTGTTAATGCAGATACACAGAAACAATGGACAGGGCTTGCTTACTAGTATACAAGATAAACCTTTTACTAAAGGAGCTATAGGTCTGGGGCGTGACTGCCACCTTGACCTGCCTTGCGAGGGGTTTCTGCCCAAATCATCCTGTGAGGTTACTTTTGGTCACTGGACATGTCAGAGTCATTACAGAGCCCCTTTTTCATCCGCAGGCGTCACCTTAGAATTCTGTTGCCTCTCCTCAGCGAGCAACTGTGCCATATCAATGACTCGTGCGTGTCTGTGCACGACCAAGTACCCTCTGGGGCCTGGTCCTGTTGCTGTTCCTGCCACAAGTGCCCATTTCAGCATGTGGGTCTCATGCTATCTCTGTCTTTGTCCAAAAGCGGAACGCTGACCACAGCTCTCCCCCTGCCTGGAAAGGCCCATTAATGCCTTCCAGAGAGGGTGGTCACCCAGGGCTGTGCATGCCCTCCCTGAGGCAGAGGAGGGGAGAAGGTTCTGGGGCAGCTTAGCAGGCCTCCTGCCCCATCCATCACGTGGAACTGCAGTCACGGGCCCCTGCGTCTCAGCAGCAGAGGGACCTGGCTCCGACAGCTCTTTGGCGGAAGGAAAGCATGTGCAAAGCCTAATAATGGCACCGTACATACAAAGCCTGTTTAGAAACCAATTTCTCTCCTACAGATGGCATATTGCAAAAGAAACGAGAACACAGCAGGACCCCTGCCTGCGGCAGTTCCAATGACTTGCTTCCATGTGCTGCAGCGCATTAGGTGGGGACATGGCGCTGCGGGGCACACCTCTACCTGGGTCCCACGCACAGGTTGTGCTGACTGAGAACATGGGTTGCGGGAGCCGCTGGGGAGAAAGAAGATCCAATCCCGGTGACACCAGGAGTGGGCAATGGGCCGGAATGAAAATTAGCAAAATGCCAGAAAATCCGTGCCTGAAAACTCTGCTGCTTTGCCTCAGTTTCCCCAGACGTGGAGAGCAGTCCGGATCTGATGATTTCCCCACGGAAGGCAGTGCAAGGTGGATTTGCCACTCCCCTGTCTTGCCCACATGGGCCCACATCGGAGACAGGGCTGCCCATCAACCAGCCTTTCCAGGGAGGTGGCTGTGTAAACACACTGGGCACGTATATTTTCGTGGCAAGTGGGTGCGTAACCGACTCTGCGTCAGAAACAGGTGTGCCCGCCACTCGGGCTCCATCCTCAGCCTCCCCCTGGGCCTCGGCTGCAGCTGGGGGCGCCATTTCAGGGGCGTTTGGCTCACTTTGTGCGAGCAGCAGCTGGCCTCGAGTGCTCGCAGCGTCCACACTTTGTAGGGGCCCCGCTCCCACAGTGACACTCACTTGGTCTGTGTACAAGCGTCGCTCAGACTCAGAGCTGCGTCAGTCAGAGTAGACGAGTCATGTTGGGTCGCAATGCAAAACCTCAGAGGCTTTACTTCTCTCTTCTACTAAGTGCCCCCGCAGGGCTGGCCGTGACCTCTGCCTCACACTGTCTTCGCTCCAGGGGGTGGCAGGCCGAACAGCCACTGCCTTGTTCGTGACCAGTGATTGGCAGTAGACGGAAACATGAAGGTTTGCTCACTGGGGTGAAAAGCTCCCACCCAGATGTAACATGGTCACTTTTGTTTGCATTATGGGCCAAAGCCAGCTACAGGGACACCTAAAGAAGTCAGGAGTGCAATCTTATCAGCGGGCAGAGAGCTGAAAATAATTTGTAAAGCATGCTAATTATTGCAAAACACGTTTACGGATCTCCCTTCCAGGCCTCAGAGGAAGGCCCTTTGGAACTGTTTCCAGGCCACGGGGTTGTTGAACGAACTCACAAAGAGTCTAGAGGCCTTGCTAGGAAAAAATGATAAAGATTTATTCAGGGGTCTTTGACTTTGCCCGGGAGCATAGAGAAACAAAAACTCAAGTTTTCTGAAGACGAAAGAAAAGTTAAGAGTTCGCGTAGTAGAAAGTCCATTTTTGAGAATGGTTAATCATTCATTCTGAGCCCTAGGATTGGTCCAGGGGGCGTGTCAGTCAGGTGCCAGGGCCCCTGGATAATGGATGTCATGTGGCTATCATACAGTCTCGGTCATGAGGCCTTCAGGAAGGACTCTAACCGGAAGGCTATCTGAGGTCCACCATGTATCCAGGCATTGATGTGGACAGAGAAATTCAAAATCTAAGTTCCTAGGCTGAGTAGAATGGGAACAGAGTCTTCCCTCATGCCTCAGCCTTCACGATGTTAATAATGTTAGCAGCTTGCTTACAATGATTCCATTTTATATAGTCCTTACTTTTACCTCAGGGTGCTAAATGAACATTCATTGTATGATTGATTTTTTATTTTTTTTTGCTATTTTCAGGTTTAATAAATATTATTGATATTTTGGTGATTTGTGGCCTGGACTTTATTATCTTGTTAATATTTTCATATAAGTATATGCATTTTAAATAGTAATAGTTTAGTTATAGTTATGTGTATATATATTTAAAATTTATTTTTATTTGATTAATTTAATTAGGTATTGAGGGGAAATGCCATACCAAAACATGCCTTTTTGGGATATCGATTATTTTAAGCTGGTTATTATTAAAAAACAAAAGACTAAGAGATAATCTTTGACCCTCCCTCTTACCTGCCTAATGGAATTTATTTATTTTTAAGATTTTATTTAGTTATTCTTAGAGAGAGGGGAAGGGAGGGGGAGAGGGAGGGAGAGAAACATCAATGTGTGGGAGAAACATTGATTGGCTGCTTGTTGCATGCCCCCACCCAGGGACCTGGCCCGAAACCCAGGCACGTACCCTGACTAGGAATAAAACTGGTGACCTTTCGGCTTGCAGGGCAGCACCCAACCCATTGAGTCACCCCAGTCAGGGCTGCCTAATGGAATTTAGATAGAAAAACTTGCCCCAGGGGAGCTACCGACTTAGCAGAATATGAACTAAGTGCCACAGACAGGGAGAAACCAAGCACGACCTGTTGGACATTCCTCTACGCCCCACTGTCTCCGGGTGGCTGGCAGGGATTTCTCTTCCACGTGTTGGCCCTGTCTTATCCACATGTGAATTGCCTGCTTTCGCTCTCAGGTGCCAGACCCCCGCCTCCTTCCTGGTCCAGAACAGCACGCAAGCCTCGACTGCCCAGTGTGTCTTGGGTCCCGAATTCTTCTGGAACCCCCGCAGGTACAGATGTAATCAGGTTGATCGTTTTCTCCTGTTAATCTGCCTCGTGTCAGTTTGATTAACAGTTCAGCCAGGAAACTAGAAGGATAGAAGGAAAATTATTTTTCTCCCTACACTATTAGGCATTCACCTTTTAACTCCAAGACTTCAGTCACCTTAGCTCAGGTGTTTTTGTATTTTCTTTTTTCCTAGAAAGCCCTTTGCTCTATAATCACACATTTGCCTCTCGTGAGTAAATTTATGACCCATTTCTGGTGTTTGGAAAAGATCACCGTATTTTCCACCACAGAAATTCTAGCGGGCAAGTGTTGGGGTGGGTGCAGGGAAGCATCATGGGGCTAAGACCCTCCTCCTCCCCAGGTAGGACTATGGAATTGGTTTTCACAGAAAATAGAAAAAAAAAAATCATTCCTTCAATTACTCTCCGTTCATTACCCATTGTTCCCTGGAAACCGTTCAGGGGCTTCCTATTCTGAGGCCTGGAACAGAGGACTGACTGTGAAGCATCACTTCTAAGGGGCAAAACCAAGACTGAAAGAGAGAGGGGGAAACTCGACAAGTAAAAGCCAGGAAGGTCAGCATTGAGGCCAGGTGGTGGAAAGGGGCTGATACGAGACGCTTCCAATGTTCCTCGTGCTGCCTGAGGGGAAATGGGAAAGCGAGGCTGCCTTGTGGGAGACACGGAACTGTCCTGGGAAGCCCCCAATTCTTTGAGCGGTCAACTAGGAATGTGGCAGTGAGGCTCAGGTGGGTGGCCTTCTTCATGCACTGGTGCCAGGGCCACGAAGGCCATGGGGCTGGTTGTGGGGTCGGGGGGACAGAACCCAAGGTGCTGCCTGTTGTGGGTGGGGGGTGCTCCGGCCCCAGATGCTTCCCTGGAATCCACACCAGACACGTGGCCCCTTACCAAAGCCACTGAGAATCATCTTCCCACCCCCTTGTTTCTTCTGTCTCCAACTTGATCGCTTAAATGCCCACTCTCAGAATCAACCCGCAGGTGACTCAGGACCAAGTTCAGGGTTGGAGCAGGAAAGACCTTCATCAAAGAGGAGAAGATGCTTCTTAACCTTTCTCTTGTTCAATACCTGAATGCATGTTGCTGAAAACCCAGGGGCCAGAGGCATCTGGAGAATGGGTTCATTGACGGTTTCTAGTTGGGGCTACACTACCATTTTCCTGATACTCGTAATTATGGGGGCAATGGCTATCTGCTTTCCAAATGCCCTGTGCTCCCAAGGGAAGATGCTCAGGGCCTCGACTGTCTGTGGCATTGCGTGGCACATTCACTTGGCATCTCTGAGGCTATTTCTTTAGCTGTGAAATGGAAAACAAGGGAGAGGATGGGTTAAAAGCTGGCAAATTCTCCCTGGCTCTATTTAAATGACACCCTTTTACTAAATGCCACGATTTGGCATTTTATGTCAGTTCGGGGTACTTTAAAGAAGTGTAACACTGTATGTTCCTAGGGTATAATGGATCTCTCATTTCAAACACCCTCCTGTGACCTCCCAGAATTTAAGACACGTAGTCGATATTCTTTAAATAGTCAAATTGTGACCAGATGCCAATGACCAACCATTCTGGGCTTAAGTGTTCTTAACTCTTGTCAGCCTTACTTCCATATTTTAATTCACCTGTAATAACAGCTAACCGTTTTTTAACACTTGTTATGCCAGGCATTGTTCTAACAGTTTACATGTCCCAACCACACTCATAATAACTTGGTGAATTGGAGCTGTTACCAGTTTCCCATTTTACAGATGAGTCAACTGAGGCCCGGCAAGGCAAGTGCTCACCCACTTTCCAGAAGCTTCATGTCTCTTAATTCCTCCTAAAGGCCAGCTGCTATTTCTCCCCTCAGGGTTATCCAGTGTATCTTTTTCAGGGCAGCTGCTGTCTTTGTACAACTGTCGCCTTCCATTTTCCCTCACCCCTCAAAACAGTAGTCTGAGGACGGGGGTATGAAAGTATGTAACTTCATGTATACGTGCAACGGGGGGCGGATCAGAGGCCCCGAGGACACCAAGGACCCTGCCGGCAAGCATGGGGTTTGGATTGGGGGGTCTCCGCCCGCCCCATTCCTCATCTTCACCCACTAAACTCCCACGTTCCCGAGCAGCAGGCCTATTCCACTGCGAAAACCTATATTCTCCCCCTGCAGACATTCTCCAATTCCACCTTCTTGAAGTTTTCATTTTAGCCATAAGTCTTCTCAAATGGCTATGGCTCCAGAAGCATTTTCAAAGAAATGAAAACCGTGTTCACCAGGGTGAGAAAACAACGGCATTTTTTCTCAGAAAAGAAGAGGTTACAGAAAAGAGGAGACCCAAATCATTCCAGCCCAGAGAGGACACTCCTGTTGGCTTCTGACCCAGCCTTCTGGGCGTTCCGCCGTGCAGGCGGAGGCCAGGAGGAGGGCTGCCTCCCCGCTGTGCTTCCCACCCCCGCCACCCCCCCAACCCCCACACAGCACCACGTGCCTGCCGCTCAGCCCTCCTCCCTGGGAGAGCGTCGCCTGGGCAGAGGAGCCGCTCTTCTGAGCGCCGTTCCCTCCCCCGTTGGGTGGCAACAACATCTGACCCACGGGTGGTCCTTCCCATAAACCCACAAGGCACGCGAAGTGTACCAGAGAGCCTGGAGCCAAGGAGGGGTCTGTAAATGGCAGCTGCATTCAAACCAAAACGGAACCTGAGAATGAACGTTTTCACTTAATGAGCACGACCGGGCAAATTCTGGGCACCCCGTGGTGAATTAGCTGCAGCCAGGGAAAGAAATCCACCCCTTCGCTCACAGTTTGCAGAAGACACATAGACAGACACGCCTATAACTAGCCCTAGCTCAGGCGGACTTGTCTTGTTACTTCAGACATGACCCGAGTAGCTCTTCGGTTGGCTGTAGAGCACCTTCGGAGACCCCTATAGCAGTGGTAAGGACTGTCTGAAAGGGTCCTGGGGATTGTAGAGGCTTAGACAAATGGCAGAATGCACACAGCTATGCAGTAATAACAGTTCCTATTCCTAGAGCCCCTTCCGTGTGCCAGTGGCCATGCATATCTTAGCACTATTTATCCCAGTGACCCTGTTATGCTTCCCATTGCAGAGAGAAACTGCACCCTTTTGCCCAACAGTTGGGAAAGTTGTGGGATCCAGTGGGCCTGAAGTTCATTCCTGGTGGAGCTCGTTAGCACCTTTTCCAGGTGAAGAAGTTAAAGTGGCTTGTTATAGTCGTATCAGAGCTAGCTAGTGATTGAACCTGGTCTCCATATTAGATCTCGCTGCCTCCAAACCCCATTGGTTACTTGACTCAGCACATTCAATTCCATGATGTGGTACCAGGACCCCAACACCTGGGTAGGGCCCACCTCCCACAGCCCAGCAGCTTGGCAGTAGAAATTTACCACCAGAAGTCAGCAAAGATGCTGGTATCAGGGCTGGAGTCCTCTTTAGAGATCAGTCCTCAGGGGTCTTGGTTGCAGGAAGAGGGACCCCCAGAACATAGAGGAAGGAGCCAGGACTACGGAGAGTACTCAGAGGGAGGTAGAGACCAAATTGTGGTTGGCCTTGAATGCAGGCCCAGAAAGGCAGGCTCTGTATCATCCTCGATGTGGGAGCATTTCAACCACAGGGAGTGGGGCCAGGCAGGGCTGGATCTGTGGGCTAGAAGGAGTTCTGTGCTGGGTCTGTGGAGGCCAGATGGATAGATGGGCTTGATTTGCACAGGGAAAGATCAGCAACCCCACCTGAGAGGAGTCCATGAGCAATAAAGCACTTTTAAGTGTGGCCCGTCACCCATATGTACAGACTACTCCCAGCACAGACATTTATTATTCACCTGTTTTGTTCACTGATGTGTCCCCAGCCGCCAGAACAGTGCTGCGGACTGGTACACCTAGTAAATAGTCATTGAATAAATATGTGAATAAATGAATAACCGAGGAACTGCCGGGGCCAGATGGGGGTCGAGAATGAGAGTGGCCAACCTCGAGGTTCCAAATTAGAGTCCTCAGAGGGTTCATCCCACGACCTGGGCATGAACCCCACCAAGTGAGTGGGCTCAGTGAAGCCCGGCTCCGAAGACCCATCCCAGAGACGGGGGCCCAGACGGAGGGCAGATGCGAGAACCGCTGCCTCCATGAGCGGAGATGAGCTTTAAAGGTGAGAGGAGGTCCCCCAGGCCAGGCTGCTTGACTCTGCCTCTGCCCGAGCCTCTCCGGAAATGGGCCTCCCCAGTCAGGCCCCCAAGGTGTTTACCTTCTAATCCTCGGAACCTGGGGCTACGTGATTTTACACGATAAAAGGGACTTTGCAGATGTGATTAAGGGTCTTGTAATGGGGAGATTATCCGAGATTAGCCAGGTGGGCCCAATGTAGTTACAAAGCCCTTATAGGAGGGAGACCGGAAGCTCAGAGTCAGGGAAGGTGACTGACAAGGCAAATGAAGGTCGGAGTGATGGGGCCCCGAGCCAAGGCCCCCGGTAGAAGCTGGAAAGGGGAAGCAGACGAATTCTCCCGTAGAGCATCCAGGAGGGCGCAGCCCTGTCAGCACCTTGATTTTAGACTTTTCGCCTCCAGAACTATGGGAGGATAAATTTGCTCATTTAAGCCACCAAGTCTGGGGTACTTTGTTACCGCAGCCACTGGGAATGAGTACACCCTGCCTCGTTCCCTAACTTCCCGGAGCACTCGCTGGCCTCAGGGGATGCCTCGGACCCCAGCCCTTGACCCCCTCGTACTGCTAGGACACACTAGCCAATAACTTGGATAGTGAAGGCAGGGAGAGGCCTGGTACAGTGAGGGAAATGCTCTTATTAAAAGGAGGTGTGCGGGCTAAAAATATATTTTTCTTCTCACCAGCCCAAAACACATTGGGTAGTGGAGGTTTACATGCCATTAGGGACAAAGAAGAAAGGGAGCAGGGGTCTGAGATTTTGAAGGAAATAGGCGATTTACAGGTAGATGAGGAAGAGCAGAGCACAGGTGGCAGGCACATTCCTGCTAGGCAACCCAGAAACAACGGGGTGGGGCGTGGCGGGGCGTGGGGAGGGCGCGGCGGGAATCTAGCTCCCAGGCCCCTGCCTGCAACCTGGCTACCTAAGGCTAAGGTGGGGGTGCTGAGATTCCTACGGGAGGCCTTTCCACCTGAATCTCTCGGGCAGGAAAGGGTAAGACTCCAAGGCTCTTTCTGAGTCTTTTATTTCTTCATAACCCGCTTAAGATCAATACCCCGAAAGGCACAGTTTTGGGGGCAGCAAGACTTTGGTTCCCTCGAGAGATTTCCCTTACAAGCTGTAAATGTCCTTTTACAAATGGTACGTTCGACTCAGTTTTCAGAACTTCTGTCTGTTGTGTCTTAAAAATAACTAGCCTAAAATAATCAATATCCCAATAAGGCATAGTCTGGGGTGGAAAATTCTGTTGGTTCCGGTGCCCGGGCTCCCCATACCGAGCCGTCCGGGTTCCTGCTCTGAGCTGGGCTTGCCCGTGGGCTCAAAATGTCCCCTCGTAGACACCTCCTTCCCTGTCAGGCCTGCACCCTTGCTTACCCCCTCTCGCCATATAGAGCACCTACCCTCCCCTCTTTGCTCTCATTCTTGACCTTTGGCATTTTTTGGAGGACAGTTCTGATTATCACTGTAGTGGGAGTTTTTATTCCCACCTAGAACAACGATTTTCAACCCATGTGCCACAAGAGTTTTTAAAACATGCCATACCTGACTGTGTCGTCAGGGGCACTGACCTCTTTTCTCTTAGATTGTCAAATTAAAAACAAAAAATGACAACAGCCAATAAGAGCCATTCAGTGTGAATGAATCAAAATTATACCTGATTTTTCTTTGGTCAGATCGGCAAAAAAGATATTTTGGGGTGTGCTATAGAATTTCAGTTATTAGTCCATGTGTGCCAGGCGGTGAAAAGGTTGGCCATCGCTGGTCTAGGGGGCAGAGGCCAGGAATGTTGCTAAACATCTGACCATGTCCCAGGCAGCCCTGCCCCACAACCAAGACTTCACTGGACCTAGATGTCAATGATGTGAAGGCTGAGAGACCCTGCTCCTCAGTGTATGTATTGCTTGAGGGTGGAAATCTCAACTGATTCATTTCTAAATCCCCAGCCCTAGCTCAGAACTCGGCACAGAGTTCCAGTACACCTTGCTGTCGGTGAATACTGTGTGATTGAATGAATTCTTGCCTTCCCAAAACATGGGTGACGTGTGGTCACCTGCAGGCTGCAGACACGCCTAGGACCCACCAGCATATCTGTACACACACACGCACACACACGGGGACGCACAGGTGATGCTGGAGTCCAGGGGCCTGCCCATCTCCGGCCTGATCACCAGGCCCTCGTTCATCTGAGGAGCAGAAGCCTCTTTTCTCTCTGCAGTCAGAGTGACCCGGAGACAGACACGTCATCAGAGGCGTTAAGTGTTCTCCATAATTAATTTCACTGACAAGGCTCTTTCCCTACTGCGGCTCCATTATCAGATAAGCAGTGGATTCAAAAGAAAAGAGATCCTTTTGGCAATTACCCACTCAGAAGACAAGTCAACAATGGGAAAAGTGAAATGTCAATTTTGGCGGTGGCACAGTGGCCCAGAACGTGGCAGGCAGGCCTGACTCGTTAAATTGAGCACCGTTGGTGGGTGTGGCAAATGGGGAGGAGGAGCTGGAGGGACGCAGAGGGGGGACACCAGCCATCCCGTGGTAACGCCAGCTGGATCAGGACGGTGGGCTTGGGACGACCATGAGGCAAAAGCACTAACCCCTTCAGTGACATTTCCTCTCCTGCGAACTGGGGGAAGCTAAAGAAAGGGCCAGCAAAGAGGAGGTGAGAGCCACAGGGAAGTGGTACAAAGTTTGAGGTGGGGCCACTTGCTGGGAAAGTTGGAACGGAAATAGCCTGAAATGTGCTAGCCCTTGGCTCTCTGACCCAAATCAAGTTACAACAGGCCCTCCCTGCTTCTGCCCTGTAAACACTCCACCAGGTCACCAAGATTTTGTGCGTTGGCAGACGTCCCTTCAATGTGACATTTACCACCCTGTAGATAATTCCTGGCTACTTGTTCCTGGCCCTGACAGTCCGTGAAGTCCCCAGAGTGAAAGAAGTTTACCCATGTCTCTGTCCATGCCTATCTTAGTAAATGTGTACCGATAGGGCCAGTAAACAAATGAATCACTGAACAAACTTCCATCAGGTGAATCTGCGGAGCGTTTCCAAGGGAAGCAGGACAAAAGGTCAAGGGCCAGTTGACAGAGGCCACATTCACTGAGTCCAAGAGTTTGGGTTTCATTCAAGAGGCAATAAAGATTTAAGTACAGGGTGACCCAGGTTAAGTTTGGCACGTTAAAGACATCCCTTTGCGTCAGTATATGCACTGCAACTTTTAAATTCCTCACCGACATCCTGAATTTTGTGTTGGGTTTGGGTTTGTTTTTCAGGGTGTGACAGTAAACCCCTCTTCGTATCTTCCACCTAAGGCTTGGAATTGGTCTTGGTTAACTGCGCTTGAATTTGGCATATGTGATAAGGTTTCCACCTCAGAGCAGACCATGCACTCAGAAAAAATAATAAAGAATTGACTAGGATTTTCCAGCTGGTGAATCCAGTTGGGAGGCGGGGTCCGTTACGTTCTCTGCTTTTGTGTTCATCGCTTTGTGTTTTGCCCACATTTTCTCTAGGGAGCATGCACTTTGACTTTTATGGAATCGTTGCCCTGCCCCCAACCCTTCTTTTAGAACCTCCCACCTCATAACCCAATACAACGAGAGGCGCTGCCATGTGTGTGCAGCCTGACGGCAACCCCAGGCTTTAGCTGATGGTTTAGATGTGGACATTTGAACCGAAGTGCCAAAATCAAAGCCTTTCCCCAGATTCCTGGAAATGAAACTCAGCTGTCTCCCTCCAGGTGGCTGGGACAGGAGGTGCGGGGGCCTGAGAGCGGATGGCAGCTGGACGCGGCTGGAAGAGAGAAGAAAGCAGTGTGTTCTAAAGGGAAGCAGAGCCCGCAGTGGCGGGAGAGGCCTGCTCTATTTCAGGCTCCAGGTTCCAACATTCTTGAGGCCCCAGCATACCCCTGTCTCTTAGTTCTGGGAACGACCTCACTCTCTCCCCAGTAATTTCCCTTCTGGCATCAGCTAGTTCCAGTGGATTCCCTCCACTGGCACCCTAACTCGTTATAATGAATAGGATTTGCTTTACTTTGCAGTCAGAAAAAAAAAATCTTCAGACCAGGAGTATATATCCTTTACATTTCTGTACACTCTTGCTTGGCCTCTAATTTTAGATCTAGACATTCGCCATGGTGACAAACCCTCCAAACCTTTCTTTGAGGGGTTTTCCTCAGAACGCAAGGGAAGACCAGTGCTTCCTGGGTCTGCTAGAAGAGTGGCTTGCTCTGATGAACCTTGCCCCTGTCACCTGCCCCTCCACACCGGCCAGACCAGGAGCTCCCCTTTGAGGGCCAACCCTGCAGGTACCCTGACCAGGAATCCACCCTTATGAGTTAGAGTGGGTGGTGCCTGTGGCGAGTGAGATACCGCTCTGTGGTGTCTGGGCTGTGTGAGCCTGTAAGTTTCTAACTTCCCCGCCCTCAGCGTCCTGATCTTTCATATGTCGCTGATAGAGGGCACCTGCCTTCTAGAACGTGGTGGGAGGCCCAGCGACGTGATGCTATAACGTAACAGGAAGTACTAGGTAAACAACGGCTCATGTTGTCGAGAGCGCGCCTCATCTCCTTGGTTGCTCCCGTCGAATAACACCCACTTTTACAAGAACGAGCTCTCCCTTAGCATATTCCTCTCTTACATCCCCCCGACACCGGTCCTTGAACCACATGATTCAAACGTCTCATCAGGGTTTTCCTGATCTTCAGCTTTGAGACCTGCCTAGGGCGCATGCGTCTGTCTTGCGTGACTGCACGGCAGGTTAGCAGTCAGCTCAGGATCGTGCTACAGGAACAAATGACACCCCCCAAGGTGCTCACCGTCACATTCATCTCAAGCTGCAAGCAGGGTGCCTCCCTGCGCCCTACCCTTCATTCTGGGACTAAGGAGCAGCCCCTACCCAAGACAAACATACTCCCGACAGAGGGAAAGAAAGGAGGGGGAAACATTAAAATGTTCAATAGAGTCAAAGCATGCCACTTGCACTTACATTTCATTGGCCAAAGCGTATGGTGTGGCCGAACCTTCCGTCAATGCGAAGTATAATTTTCTTGCATAGGTGAGTTCAAGAAAATGCTTTGACCAAATTATTGTCTTTTACTGGAAGGTTCTCCGCCTGGTCTCAGGGACTCTCTGGCTGGCCATGCAGGAAAATACTGAACTTTAATGTCGCAGGCCTGATTCCCTCTGGGTGGGGGAGGGGGAAGGACAGCTTGGTCTCTCCTCTGATATCGTATCTCTCTGGGCTCCAGGGGCCTCTTGCCGTTGTAACAATTGTATCTGTTTCCTCTATAGTACAGATGTTCACATCAGAAAAACTAGAAGAAAATAATCCAGAATCTGATGCTGGTTTTCTCTGTGATTGGTTTTTTTTGTTGTTGTTGTTGGTTTCTTGTTTTATGTTTTTTGGTTTTTTTGGTATCTTTCAACTTTTTGAGAACAAGTATGTATTTATTGAATAAGAAACTAAAAAATATATTTTAAAAAATGAGAAGGTGAGTCTGGCAGCAAAGTGGGAGACAGACTCTAGGGGAGAGATGTTGGAGACAGAGGCTCAGGGAGGACGAGGGTGATCGTGGGGACCGGGAGGAGCTGTCGCATTAACTTGGCCTTGATGGGACTGGTGCTAAACTGAGAGGGAGGCTTC
Organism: Mormoops blainvillei; assembly: GCA_004026545.1. NCBI lineage: Eukaryota > Metazoa > Chordata > Mammalia > Chiroptera > Mormoopidae > Mormoops > Mormoops blainvillei. Next base: position 105,368 of record PVJD01002579.1, on the reverse strand, counting down.
TGTCGATTGCCTCCTTTGGGCTAGCCCCAAGGGACGCAGAGGCCCGTTTGACCCACAGCAGAACAGGACGCCTCCTGATGACAAGGCCGCAGGTGTCACCCCTGGGTGCCGGAAAGTCAGGAGCAGTCGCCTCCTTGAACCCTCCCTAACAACACCAGTGTCTTACCCAGGTTCTTCCCTGCTAAGTGGGTCAACATCCAGTCTCCAGACATTCTTTTATTATTGGGACACTGTCCACGAACTGCCACCACCTTGCTTTGAGAAAACAAAGGCTAGGTGGCCATGGAGGAGTAATTCCACTCCCCTTCGTGTCCTTGAGGGAGAAAAGTGCATATGCAGACCTTTCTGACCTTGCACAGGACCTAAATTCTCAGGGCAAACAGGGCTGTCTTCGCATGGTGTGATCCTCAGCAAGACTGGTAGCGTCTCAGAGATTTAGGCTCCGCGTTGTGTACATAGAAACTATAACCCCTACTTCATAGGGTTTGTGAGCCTGGAAAGCAGTCATTTTTGAAAATAACATGACAATACCTGGCACATAATTAGTAATTATTACAATGATAATTATAATTCTGGCACCACAACACAATGGTACAAACCGTTTGGCAATGCTCAGGCAAACCCCTAGCATCATAATCAAAACAATAAGTAAAAGCCATCTATAATTTGTCCGGCCGTTCCACCTTGTAATGATCAGGAAGTTCTTCCTTGTGTCCAGCCTAAGTTTCTCCACTGCAGCTAAACCCATAAACTAACACCCTGGAATGTGATAATGCCTTAGTCTGGAATGAGTCCAACGTCATGGAAAGAGAATTTGCTATGGAGTCGGACAGGTCTGCTTTACAGCCGCGTGACTCCGGACACGTCACTAAAAATCTCTTGAGCTTCAGCCTCCCCTTGTTCAAAATAGAAGCAATATTATCTACCTTAGAATCCTGTTTTGAAATTATTTTGAGCATGATATATGCAATGCATCTGGCCCGTAAAAAGTATGCATTAAATGCGAGCTCTTTTCAGTGTATTTCTGATTGGTTTTACCATTTAAGGAAAATCATATTTTTTTAACCTCAAGGATTTTTTCTCAGCTCATTATTTATATCCAGGACCATTATAGCTATTCAGAGCTTGGGTTCCTCTGTCTCCAGAGACATTCCATAGTGCCAATTAGAAGAGCAAGTACACCGAGATGAAAGAGGAATGACTACCAGAGTGAACACTGAAATTCCCCTCTTGACACCCAACTTGCTGCTCCTAAAGCTTATTTCCAAATATCTAACTCTCTAGGGGGGAAGAAAACATGACCAAAGGCTCCCCTGCCCAAAACCATGTTTCTGGGGTCTAGGGGCTGTCATTAAGATCTTACAAGGCAGGACGATGTGAAGGCCATCAAGGGAAGGATGGCCTGTCTAAGCAGGAAAAGACATTTACATGAAGGCCATACAGACCATGTTGCAACTCTTTACTAACATAGAAAGCTGATAGCAGGAAACCAATGGTCACACTTGGAGAATTAAGAATGCTGAGTCACCAACTAGAATAACCAAAGATGGGTGCCAGGTTGATGGACATGCCTGGGCCCACCCCCATTTTATTATTACTCGCGAACCCATGCTCGTGCTGATAAGACTGTATTCAACTTTCCTTTCAGTTCTGTTCTTTTGTGCCTCTTGGGTCCCTTTGCTCCACCTCCTCCTTTCCAGAAACCACAGGAACAAGGCTAAAATGACCTAATTTAATTTAGGGTCCATGAGTACATTTCCCATTTTCTCTGAGCACTACTTTTCTCCTCTACAAACTGGGTAAGAAATACCTGCTCCCAAACCTCATCCTCTTCGTGCCTGTTACCACTGCCTCAGCCCGGGCCCATTCTCCCTCCTGGAGGAATGCAGCCGAGCCCCTCTTAACCCCCAGCCTCGAGAATTAGCTTCCTGGCTCCCCCTTACCCACCCCCACCCCACCCCCAGCCCGCGCCATCCATCCTCCAAGCTGTACTACAGTGGCATTTCGGTAATGCCATCTGACCTGGCCAAACCCCTCCTGTGCGTGTCTGTAACAGAAGGAACTCACCTACCTCTTCAAGAACGGAAACCTGAATGGGACCTAAGCAAAGACGTTGTGTCTACACACTGCCCGTCGTTCCTGCATCTTCTTATTTCTTTTCCCTTAGACCTCCTGTCTAGTTACACGGCACCGTTGTCCCAAACCTCTGGGTCTGCGCTGTGTTCGGCTCTCTTCCCTAATTCCTACTAGTTGGGGAAGAATCAGCTTAGGAATCTACTCTTCCAAGATGCCTCCCCTGCCACTCTAGGCTTGCTAAAGGACCTGTCTTCTGTGACTCAAAAGCACTCTACCCTTACAGGTGTCCCCGTGCTCCTGCCACTGTAGGATGGTCTCCCATGTTGGCCGAGCTCACTGGGACAGGCGTGTCCCTTTCATCTCTGCATCCCCAGTGCCTGAAGCAGCAGATGGCAACAGTGAGTGCCAAAGTCACCGTTCAGCAAGGAGTGAAAAATCCGTGCTTAACCAACTGGTGCACGCTGTGACAGACACGCGCCAGGAGCTTGACTAGCCGCAAGTCTAAAACTGGAAGCAGACAAACAGGAGAAACCCTCTGGGCGGATGCTTTTGCAATCATCAGGTGCTGGGGTAGGGGGGGGTAATTATTTATTGAACGGCTAAATTTGGTAGGGTCCAATTACAACATGACCTGACTCAGACACAGTCTGTCCTCTCTTTCTTGCCCACCCCCAAATGACAGCTCAGGTCACTTCCAGAAATGGCTGGGGTCCCAGAACAAGATCGACACATTCATCCCGCCCCAGTCAGCCAGGCCACCCTCTGACTTGGGAACCAGCAGTGGAAAATGCATGAGTCCTTGCCCACTCCAAGCCATGTCCCCAACTCTCTGCCGCGACTGGACCCTGCAGGGCCAGCAGCCGACAGGAGGGAGGATGGCAGACCAAGAGGTCCCATCTTCACGCCTGGCTGGTGCTGCCTGTGTCCCTCTGCTCCTCAGGCCTCTGAAAGTTGACCCGACTTCTTCAGATCCCTCCTGAGCACTCCCACACCAAACCACATGCTGACATTGGAGGGCCCACCTTTAGCTCCTGTCCTGGACAGTCTCCTGTAGCCTCCTTCTCCTGGGTTCCACATACCTACAGATGAGAGGCTCTGTCTGCCTTGCCTCAGTTTAGCCCAATGCCCAGGGCCCGTATCAGGTTCTCTAGTGCTCCAGCTCTGAGAGCTGACAAGAAGGTGAGCTGCCTGTCTCCTCTCCTAATGCTCTGCCTCCTCCGCCACCCACAGACATTTCTCCTGGACCCCACTCTCTTGGTCAATCTTTCATCTCCAAGCCCCTCCCACTGGTGGCCCTCCCCCCGAGCCCCTGGGTTACTGGGCCCGTCCTTCTGCCTCCATGGGGGTCTCACAGTTCTCTTCTGAAAGGTGAGGGTTCTGATCATCCTTCATCCTCGACTCTGGGGTTTCATCCAAATTTTGAAACACCAGGAAAAAGCTTCTTTTGTTATTATTGATCGCATTTCCATGATATCAGGGAAAAGATAGATAGGAAATTTGCTTCGATGAGCGGCGTAGGATGGTGTGTTGGTCTAAGCTACAGGACAGTCCGTGATGTCGCAGTGGCCCGGTGACTCCTGCAGACGGTAGGACGGGCACACTCCATTTCAGCCATGCTGCTAGGGGTCTCACATAAGCAGAGTGGTAACTGTTGCCAATTTACAAGATCTGTTTGGTAATAATGGCTGAAAATGTTGACGGCATTTGTACACATATGGGTGTGCAAGTATCTGTTTAACGTGCTAAAGGACCTTTTGGTACTATTGGGTTGCATTGCAGTTATAAATGCCCACACTTGAGAAGTCCCAGGGGGACAGAAAATGCCAGGTCCCGGGCATTCCAGGGCAACGTTCCCTGTGGGATGGACAAAGGGACCGACAGCCACAGAGAGGGAGCCAGGGTTCTGTCTGAGCTGGGCAGGCAGGAAGGGTTCACAAAGGGATGGGAGAGGTTCGGGAAGGTTCCTCCAAGGGGAGCTGGGTCAGCCTGCAGGCCCTGGAGCAGCTTGCGTCAAGGAAGAGAAACGTAAGAGAAATTGGGGCCCATTTTTCAGTCTTGGGACATGGGAAGGGGGAGGAATGGCCACTGTCTGAGTCCTTGCTCCATCTAGACCCCAAGAGCTCTGCTTGGAGCCTCTTTTCCCACCTGGTCCTCGCAGCAGCCCCCCGAGGGTGTTAACAGACTTTTTTTCTTTTTTATGACAGGGAGTAAGATGTAGAGAGACTGACTGACTGGTAATGAAAACAAAGCTGGGAACTGCACCCAGCTTTGGCTGGGTGCTGAGGCCTGTGTGCCACCTTCAGTGGGTGGGGCTGGAAATGGCCCCGGGAAGCGAGCTGGGACTCGGGACAACCTGACCTTTCACACGGCGCCCACCTTCGTTTGTCAAAGAACAAACACTGGCACTCCCGCTGCTCGGAGACACAGATGTGTCAGGAGTGGCCTCACTGGAGAGCAGCCCACGGTGGCCCTGCTTCTGGACTGGGAGACACCAGCTCCCTAGGCTCAGGACACGGCAGGTGGGTGGGAAGCTCCTCCTCCCTGATGGCCTGTTGGGATGTGGGCTGCGCTCCAGGTGTTCCGGTCACCAACAATCTTTGTCAGATGATTCGACCCCCAGAAAACTTCAGCAACTTCACAAAATCATCTCTGTGGCCCCAAATGTTCGACCCCATTGAGTCGCATTCCCTCAGCCCCGAGAGAGCCCTGAGGAGGGGATTTTCTCTCAGGAAAAAGCCCTGCTGGTTTTTGCCGGGGCCTTTCTGTCCTTTCAGCAAGGCCAAGGTCAAGGTGAGGGCAGGACCCGCAGAGGGGGAGGCGCCAGCCCAGAGCCCTGCAGCACAGGGTGGGTGGGTGGGCGTCCATGCCGTGACCAGCTCTCAGGGAGGATGCAGGTGAGAGAGGTCCAGTTCCTACCCTTAGGGGCCATTGTCCAGCAGAAGACACAGACTTGAAAAAAAAATGGCTTCACTTAGCCATTCAATGATTCTAAGCTGTTCATGAAAAACAAACCAACAAACACACCTTCCTGCTCTGCACCTCCTGGACTTGGTCTCACCACCCACGGTGATTCATCCAGCCAAGGGCTCAGTCAATTTTGGCTTCTCTAGTCTCAAAGAAGCAGAAAATGAAAATAACAGCAGTGGTGACCCTTCACTGAGAAGGTACTCTGGGCCAAACGTTATGGTAATTGCATTACATATGTCACCACATGTCATTCTAACAACTGTCGGTGAGCTGGCTACTGGGACCATGACCTCTGTGTTTCAGATGATGAAACCAACGGTCAGACAAAGAGCGAGTTGTCCTACAGACTGGCCGGGTGGCTCCCCCACCATCCCCAACCAGGAGCCTCCTCGGGCCACCGCAGGCTCAACTTCTCTGACACCAGGTGCAGAACACGGAGCCCCGGGAGGCCCACTGATGCCCAGAGGGGACAGCGGGGCCTCCAGACAGACGGGGAGAAGGATCCTGCTCCAGGATGCGGTGCTCTGCCGCAGACAACTGACACCTAGAGCAGCTACAGCCCTCTGGGTGTGGCTCTCCGGAACTGCCCCACCCCAAGCACACAGGGCCCGCGGGGCAGCAAGACCCCAGGACCAGCCCTGGGTCAGTCAGAACCACCCTGACCCTGCAGAGTGAGTCCTTCTCAGGAGTCCCTGTTAGACACCTGCCAGTGTCAGAAGGGTCTCCCACTAGGGGCAAGGTCCAACTTTTTGTTCTTTTAAAATAAAGAGGGAAGGACTGCCGTGTTCACGGCAGCATCTGTCACAAGAGCCAAAGGGTAGAAGCAACCCAGTTGTCCGCCGCCGATGGGCGGATAGACTACATGTAGGGTACGCATACAATGGAGTATTGTTTAGTCCTCAAAGGGAAAGAAATTCGGACACATGTTACAACACGGATGGACTTTGAGGACATTATGTTCAGTGAAATAGGCCAGTCATAAAAGAGCAGGTGTTGCTGGGTTCAACTTACAGGAGGTAAAATAAAGCAGTTAAATTCATAGAGACAGAAAGGCAATGGAGGTTACCAGGGACAGGGAGGTGGGGGGTGGGGGAGAGGAGAATGGGGAGTTGTCATTTAATGAGGACAGAGTCTTGGCTTGGGAAGAGGAAGAAAGTTCTGGAGATGGATGGTAGTGAACGTCCTTAAAGTCCCCAAGCTGTACACTTAAACATGGTTAAGATGGTCAACTTTATGTTATGTGTGTTTCACTGCAATTAAAATGTTTTACAAATGGGGGGAAAAATGAAGCAGAAAGAGCTTCTGGAAGTCACCTGAGCTTGTCCTGTGACCATCGATTCTCCCTCCACACAGCATTCAGTGGTCACCCCATGGGTTCCAGTCCTCCACTTAGGGAAGTCCTTTCGATTGGCAATTTGACTCCTCCAAGTCCAGAGAGAGCGTAGGTTTTAAAGGTCAATGTTGTCACCACGAGAGCTGAAAAAATATCCGTACTATTTTCCTCCCACCTTCTGAAGTTCTCGCTGGGCCTATAACCAAAGTAACAGAGACAGGTTACCAGGAGAAACTCAAAGTTGAATCTGTGCACATGGGAAATTCACATAGACATGGTAAATCCGTGAAAATCCCAAAGACAGCGGGCAGCGTTGGGCAGATAAGACGTTTTGGGCCAAGGAGAAGGGGGCGACGGGTATTAGATTTCGGAAATGAGAGTGGGCGATTCGCGGGTAGTCGAGGAAGAAGAGAACCCACACGGCAGGCATGCACTTCCAGGCCGGACCTTTCAGAAACAGCGGGACACAGAGCATCCCGCCCACAGGCCTCTGCCCGAAACCCTCTTGGTTATTACGCTTAGTTCAAGTGAGGCTAAAGCAACATCCCAACATCTCCTTCCTGAAGCAGGTTTCTCTGAGTCTCTTGGGCAGGAAAGTGGGGAGGGCCAAAGGTTCTTTCTGAGGCTTATTTCTTAACAAACAGCTTAAAATCAGTATCCCCCGAAGCAGCTTCAGGGCAGCAGGGTTTTGATTCTTTCACCCGTAAAAGAAGAAAATCTTCGTTTAAGTCTCATGGGACATTCTTCTAGGAATACAAGAGTCACATGACCCGTTCAAAGGCGCTCATGGAGAGGGCAGCGGGGAGTCACCTGTCGTGTGGACACTGAAGAAACCTTCACAGGTGGGCTGTGACCGAGTTTGAAGAACGAGCAGGCGTATGGTCAAGGACAGGGTTGAGATGGGGGCTTGGGGGCACATCCTGAAGGAAGGTGTTCCACAGACCGAGGCGTGAGGTCTGGCGCGGGGAACTCTATGCACAGAGCTGAGCGGGGGCAGCGACTGGAGGTTCAGCAACCGGGAAAGGGGGTGAATCCCAAAGGCCCCCGGCCCATGGCGAGGGGCACCTTCACTTTCCTATAGGCCTCTGTTTCCATACCGTTTACAATGCTTGCCCCATGTCGTAGGTACCCCCACCTCCAGCCTTTCTTTAATATTATCTGCAGTTGAAAACAAACCACTCGCCCCACGGTGAGCTGAATAATCTTTTTAAACCTAAATCTATCATGACATTTTCTTGCTTAAAACCTTCCGTGGCTTTCAGGGGCTCTTAGCTATGAACCCACTGGAGAACAGGTACCTCTCGTGTAGGAGCTCTGCCAGGGTCCGAGGAGTTAGATCATATAACAGTCCTTGACATTTCACCGTGCTCCGCGGGCAGGCAAGGGATGCGGGGCTGGGGGGCCTCCCAGAGAACCCAGAGGAGCACGGGCCTTAAGAGACAACCAGACCTGAGAGACCAAGCCAGCTTCTGACCAGGATGGGTCTGGGGAGTTTTCTGTCTACCCTGTTTTCTTAGACGCTCCAGACCCTGGCCGTGGACGCAGGAAGCAGCAGAACGCACAGGCAGAGAAAGAACAGAAGCGGTCCACATTCCCATTGGCCCTTGCAGGCTTCCTCCCAAAGCCAGCCGGGGTCTGCGGAGGGGGAAGATTTGGCACTAAGGCAGCCGAGAGTTTTGATAATTAGATGGGCCTGGGATGACGTGGGATTTTGAAATCAAGGCTTAAAGTGATACAAGTCTGTTATTTTCTGTGAGTGGAAAAATGATGAGCCCGGCAGAGTCTGCATCCAGGGTCAGGAGACAGTAAGCTCGGTGACCTGACGTCTGAACGTTGCAGCTTGACCTTTTGGTTTTTTTTTTAAGATTCTATTTATTTATTTTTAGAAAGAGGGGAAAGGAGGGAGAAAGAGAGGGACAGAAGCATGGATGTGCAAGGCATACATCAATCAGTTGCCTCTCGCACGCCCCCACCTGGGGACCTGGCCCACAACCCAGTTATGTGCCCCGACTGGGAATCAAACCGGTGACCTTTCAGTTTGCAGGTGGGCACTCAATCCACTGAGCTGCACGTGCCAGGGCGAACATTGCAGCTTGATCTTCATTCACACTGTTTGCTTATTCGATGTGCAGGCATGTGCACATACGCACACTCATTGACCTCACCGAGGAAAAGAGAAGTAAATGAGACCTGAACTTGACGCACAAGAAATTCATTTTTTGGAGGAATCCAGCAGCCAGGAGAGACCTAGGTGTAAAGTGTTGCCGGGAGCGCATGGCAGAGAGGGGCTGGGGCACTCTGGCTCCATACAGCAGAGCTTCTCTGTCTCATGAAGCTTTCTGAAAAACCCTGAAGCCCCACATTTCTCTTTCAGTTCCCTGGACGTAGGAAGACCATGCGTCTTCGAGAACAAAGGAACCTGTGTTCCTTCGCTCACTTCTCAAGCCTCAGAAGCACACGAAGACAAGATGTCTGACTGTGGGCCAATGATCTTGCTCCCTCCCAGGGTCATTTATATTTTCACCAGGGACTTCTAGGGACACAAGGTCCAGGAGCAGCGTCAGGACACCCAGAAACCCTGGTTGGGAAGTTTTCCAAATTCAACACCACTAGCACTTCCCAGGTGAAATGGCCGAATCCACCTGCCTCGTGCTCTTTCAACCCGCACTTACAAAAACCCCGAGGCTGCTGGTCCAGCTCTGGACAGTTCCGACGGGGGGTTGGAGGCCATCCTCAAGAGGACGTGACTGTCAGTTGACCGGTGAGCTAGACCCAGGCCATCGAGGGCTCCTCACCCCCCGCCGTGTCCTTGGAAGGTGCTCTCTGACTCCTATCCCCCGGGTCCCACAGAGAGAGCTGGTCTAGGGACACAGTCTGGAGAAGATGAGGGGCTGTTGAGGTCATGTGGACGGTGTACATGACCCCAGTCCAGGGAGACCTCTCTACGAGTGCTGTAGATTCTGGCAGGCAGGCAGAGATCCACCTTGCAGGTGCCCAAGGCACGCTCCCTTGCCTGTTAGGACGGACACCTCCAAAGCTGGAGTGGCCTACCCCTTTCTCTCTCTCCTTGTGCTCTGCGTAGGGGGCCAACGGACATGCCAGCACAGGGAATGCTGTTCCCGAAGCAGAGCTGGAAGGTGTGTCTCCCTGTGGTTCCCAGGTCGTCATGCTGGTTTCCCAGGTAGCCGCGCAGAGCCACTCTGCTGCTTGTCCGCGTGACAACCCCTGAGCTTGAGGATCACAAGGGCAATCTTTCCTCCCTCCTCCCCAGCCACCTGTCCTCTGGGTTAAGCTTTTGCCACTCTTCAACTGTTACTTTAAAGCACGGTTAGGAATCTTCTGGTCACCCTGTCCTCTCTTGTGAATCCTTCAGCGGGCCCCTCTCGTGAAGTAAGCTTTCAACTGACAGTGGAAAGAAGCCCGTAGAGGGAGGCAGGTACAGGGGCCCCGCAGCAGCGGTGCCCTCCTGTGCCCAGGGATCAGCTATAGGGCCCCAGGTCCCTGCAGAACGTGCACCAAGGTGGGTGTTGTCAGGAGTGAGGTGGGAGAGGGCAGCAGTTAGTCTAGGGAGCTCTTATCAGCGGGTAAGGGCCTGGGGTGAAGTTTCAAGTGGCGGAAGTGACGGATTTCAATTTGTGTTTTAGACGCATCACAATGGCTGCAGGGTGAGAATGGAGGCTGGAAGGGGCAAGGATGACACAGGAGATGACCAAGAATGTGGCCGCTGTGGTGTGGAAGCTTTGCCTTTTAACCTGCCCCGGTGTGTGGACGCCGGAAGCTCACGGGGAGATGAAGTCACAGTGGAGGTTGGGGGTGGAGTTGTACCACCGAGGGCTGACGTGTTTTTCTTTTCATGCTTACCAAATGCCAGGTACTCTTTTTCATGTCTTGCAGGCTTTAACTCATGTAGTGCTCATGACCAACCTTGAAATAAGGTCATTGTAGGATTAAGTTCCCATGCTATAGCTAAGGAAACTGAGATACAGAGAAGTAACAAGAAGCAGGGGAAAAACGGGGAGGACAGCCAGGAGATTTTTGGTTTTCCAACTGCCAACCCCACACTCTTGTGAAGGCTCCCATTACCATGCACAAAGCCTCCAGAATGCCCATCTGAGAGGTCACTGTCGTAGGAGGTCAAGGGATCTTCCCAGGTGGTGGCAGTGTTGTCCACATGTGGGGTACCTGGCCCCAGAACCAGCCCCACAATGTCAGAGTTGAATGTGGGGGAGCACACTTGTCAGAGGAGAGGGTCAGCCAGACAATGGGGAACCGCTGACGATTCCGCAGCCCCCATCAGCCATTGGCGTGAAACTAATAAGGGAAATAATGGAATGCACGCCCTTGATTTCCCAGCCCAGGGAGAGCCGGAGCTCATCGCCGGTTCTACGCCGGCAGAAAAGCCCCTTTGAGAACTTGTGGGGCTAATTAGTATTAGGGGTGGGTTTGGAGGACAAGTTTATATGCACATGTTCTTGGAACGTTCCCATTGGACACATCCTTGCTGATGAGTGTTAATGAGAGCTTCTAGAGCACAGCTTCGAAGTGAATGGGAAATGAGCTGACGTGGGCTATTCGGTGGGCAAAAGAGGCTGACCCTCCTTGAAGTCTCATTTGCTTCCAGGTCTGGGCAGCTGGATAAGGTCCCGGGCAACACCTGGAGCTCTCCAGACTGGGAAATACACCCGCCGTCTCTTTCCAATGAGAAATGCCAGAGATCCCCTTGGGGCTCCCAGCTCTCTTAGGTTAATTTGAAGGGCAAGGTGGTGAGGTGAATTCTGAAAATTCAGTCCTAGAATTTCTGTCCTGGCCTTGACTAGCTCTGAGACCTCGGAGGACTCATCCAACTTGTCCGAGCATCAGGGCTCCCAGGGCTCCCATGTGGAAATGGGGATGAGAAGACCGAGATGCCTCACAGACTTGGTGTGAGGGTCAGCGGACAGAGTGTTAGCTAAGGACCTAGCATGTAGTGGCCCCCGGCAAAGTCTTGTCTCGATGTGTAGAGCTCTCCAATGTGGTGCCCTTACTGTCCTCTGGGCACACCTGCTTTGGAACCGCGCTCCCTCCTGGTCTCCAACCACAGCGGAAGGCACAGGTATGTCCGCGTGTCCTGGGGTTGGGGTTCTGGGCTTTGGGAAAACAAGGCCTTCCATCTCTTCCCCAGGTGAGCCCCTCCAGGAACGAAAGGCTGGACGCCAAGGGGCGCAGGGCTGACAGTAGCTTGCCCTTTGATTACATCCAGCAGGGGCATAGCTGACGGGTAAGCCCCGCTTCCAAACGCTGCCAGGATCTTGCGCAGATCGTCACCCATTAGGATTCTGTAGCAGCTGCTGTCAGGGCTCCACCACACCCACCTCGCCCCATCCCGGAGAAATGTTATCATTTCAAGGCACCTGGCTCCTCACGTGCTTTCACTCCCAACAGCTACGGCCAGCACCTGCGAGCCCCGCCTCTCCTTGGAGGGCTTCCCGGAGGCAGCAGGGGCCCAAGCGGCTGTTCTTTGCAGAGAGCAGAGCACCTAGAAACAGCCTTGAGCTGATGGTGCAGGAGGATCAATACGCCAGCTCCATTGCCCTCGGGCAGGACAGCTCTGACACAAGAGGAGCGCCATCCCCCAAACTCCCCTGCAGCGCTGAGTCGCCATCACCCTCTCCGGGGCTGCCCTTGGCTCCACAGCCTTGTGGGGCCTCTCCCGTCCCCAGACTCTCTTCTCCACACCCACGCCAATGATTTTATGCAAACGCTTTCACACGAATTATTCCAGGGTCTGCTACTGGCGAACCCAACTGAAGGCGAATCGAATTCAGTACGGTATTTAGCGCCTACCCTGTTCCAGGCACTGAATTGGGTTTTTTAGGTTTTTTAAAACACATTATCTCATTTGATTCTCACAATTAACTTGGTGGGGGGGGAGGTGTCAGAGGTAAGAAAACGAGGACTAAGAGATTTAAGCCACATACCCCAAATCATGTATCTGGCAAGTGCCAGACATCCGGGACCCTCATCCCCGCTTCTATTGTGAGGAGGGGGTGCTATGGGAGGGAGGGAGGCCGAGAGGATCGCCAGGTCCTGCTGCAACCACAGGGCCAAACTTTTATCTGTTCTAGATATTGGAGTCCCTGTAGAATGTTTAATTTTTTTTTAATATATAAAAGGTTCTGTTTTAAAAAGAGCAAGCTGGAAATCATTGCAGAAGTGTATCGGCTCCATGGGACAGCTCTCGGAGTTGTATGAAATTATGAATGTAAGGTGCTCAGCACAGAGCTGGGCACACAGCACACAGCTGATAAACACGAACTGACAGGATCATATATTTATAATGTAACACACACACGCAATTTACATGTGCACGTTATAAATATGCCATCTCTACTTTAAGGAAACACATAATTTATTTTCAGTCGATGGAAATACTCTCAGTGTCTACTGGCTGGAAATAAATTATAGAAACATGCATATATGCATTATTTCTATGTGTATATTCAGAGTGTGTGGATACGAATGATTTGGCTCTAAGCGCGTGTGTGGTTTCTGGAATACATCTCCTTAAGAAAGGTGAAAAGGAGCTTGATCGCCCCCACCTTGGCGCTCCCCCCACTTCATCCTCCTTGTCTGCTAAATATTTGTCAGGAAGTCCAAGGAATCTGGCTCACCGTCACCAGCTCCTTCCAGCCCTTGGCCAAAGGAATTTTTTTTTTTTAAATCAAAAGGAATTTCTAATTCACTGCAGGGTTCGCTCAGTGTGCTGAACTTAATCTGTTTGAAATGCCACTTCCCTGAATGACATGGGCTGGCGTCTGGTGGAGAATAAAGCATCCATCTCAGCCTGTTCTAGGCCCGCTCTTCGGACGTCACTCACACTTGGAAAGCTCTCAGTGCTGGAGAAGCTGTCTGCGGCCCGAGGGAGGTCTGCCAAGAAAGGGGTTCCGGTCGGGTGTGCTTGAAAGTAGACGAACACCCGCTGGAAAGGGACCCAGGGGAAGGAGCGAGCGGATTTCATTCATTCTGCTGTTTCTTCACCAAATATTTATCTAGGTGCCTGACTTCATTTTAGGACGGAATGCCTGAAAATGTCTCATCTATGACCCCGCCCTCCAGGAATGCCCCGACTGGCCAGGGAGCAGATACACACTGCAGCCATCAAGGGGAGACAAACACAACGGGCTGGTCAAGTGTGGAGAAGGAACCGACACCTGGCCCTCCAGGAGGAACAGGTGAGCTTCCCTTGGCAGACAGCATTTTAACCGAAACTAGCCGTGGTTCTTTCTGTTACAGGGGACTTAATCCCAACTCCCCTTGGCTTAAACGGAAGACCAATTTCATCAACCCAAGTAAACACGGAGATAGAGATTCAGGTTCTGAAAGACCCGGCAGAGTTAGTAGACAAAAAAAATCCAGTTTAAAGGCCCTGAAACAGGCTTCTTTGTGTCTCTGGGCTTTGCTTTTTCCTCTTTCAAATTTCCCCGTGGGCGCATTTCCCTAAATCGGGGTAAAATGGCCTCTCGCAGCTGGGAGCCCACGGCTTACCCATTCAATAGCTCAGGAGAAGAGCTGAACTTCTTTCGCAGTGGCTCCCGGGCTGACCGCCACTGAGCGGCCTGAGTCCTGGGCCTCCCTGGGCTGACCCCTACCCCCAGGGAGGGGGAGGATGTTGCCTGGGCTGGCCTGGGATGTGAGGCCATCCCTCAGTCAGAGCAAGGAGAAAGGGGACGCATGGGCCCTTCCCTGACTGCGGTCACTCCAGAACACTCCCTGGGGACACTCGTGAGCCAGGCACAGCTCTGAGGGAGGATGCTGCAGCAGGACAGACAGGACAGAGCCCCTGCCCTGGCGGGTTTGCACATGAGGGCCATACGGCAGGGCACGAGCAATAAGTGTGGGTGCAAGGGAGCAAAGTGCCCCAAGGAATGGGGGCCCGGCGAAGGGACAGTGGTCACCCCATTAAAAACCTTTGTCGGGAAAGGTCCCTGGTAGAAGGAGACGACATTGTGCAGAAACTGACGGTGCAGTGACCTGAGCCAAGTGAGCCTCTGGGCTACGAGGGACTGTGGCGGGTAGAGCCCCGCTGGGGCCCCGAGGCAGGAAGGGGCTTGACAGCTTGTGGGGCAGCAGACATCCCCTAGCTTGGCCCTAGTGAGGGATGGGGAAGAGAGCACATCAGAGGAGGCGGCGAGAGCAGAGCGCGCACACCTGAGAAACGTCAGAGAGGGAGGAGGCCGCATTCGCGCTGCGGGCAACAGAGGCTGCAGGCCGAGCTCGCGGGCCAGGTGGTGCCTGGAGGGAAATCAAGATGCTCAGGTCAGAGAACTGTGGGCGGATGCTTCACGGGGGAGAAGACAAGATACGTCTCGCTCTGAATCTAGGGTGGAGCGTGAACGGGTATGTGAGAGAGACTGCCCCTGACCCAGGATGGCCTGGGACATGACAGATGTAAGCAGCAGCTGCATAGGCTAGAATATTTAGAGAAAGAGACTGTGCCTGGGGGCAGAGCCACCACGAGGAAGGTACACTAGAGGGACCGAGTGTGGCCCACGGTGTTCTCCAGAACCCTACCCAGACGCTCAACGTTTAACAGTGTCCCTGTGAGGCAGGAGAAAGCTCCCAGAAGCAATTGTTCCTCTAATCTTCCTTCCCAGGAAACTTGCTAATATTAAAATGACCACTCAAGGGGAACATGATTTGATTTCAGGTTTAATTGAAGGACACTGTGCAAGTGCAAAAACTGAGAGAGAGTGGGGGGAAAATTTTCCTGGAGATGATTTCATTTCCATTTCCTTTTACAAACATGGCACGCTGCATATTGAAAATGCTGGCTGAAGAATGTTGCAAATAGAGAACCATTTCTGTTCCTTTGCAGAATGGGGTAGAGGGCAGTCAGGAGTCCCTCGGCGAGCGAGGCCCTGAAGTTGGCAGTGCCCTGTCCACTTGTGCCTGACATCAGCAGCCCCTCACGTGTCATCGAGTTTGCCTCCACGTCGCGCGAGCAGGGACAGGCTCCGTAGGGCTCAGTCCCATCTGGCAGACACATGACTCAGCAAACACTCCGGGGACCCATCCACATGCCACATACTGAGCCAAGCTCTGGGGGTGGCTTGGCTTCTCTGATGCGCCAGGGTCATCTGGAAGAAGCCAGAGGACATGGATTCAGCCCTTCAGGATGGAACGACCATGACAATGGCAACACCCGTGAGCTCTGACCTTACCTTTATTTTTGTAGAGCGTTCTGTGCTCACCCATGGAAGGGCTTTCTCCTGCACTAACCCTTCCTCCCCTCACAGCAGCCCCGTGTGAGGGAACTGAGCCAGGTCTGTATTGCGTTGGCGTTTTGATGAATAGGACTTGGTTCTTGTCCTAAAACTCTGGACCATCCAAAACTGCACCTCTTTCTACCAGCTTTCTGGGCTTCCACTCTCCGGCTAAGAGCCCACGGTTTTGCACAGATTTACTTCTCAGAGTAACCTATGAAGTGCTGTTACAATTTCTATCTTTAGATTAAGACACTGAGACAGATTAACTGAAGTGCTTCAAGGTCACTGCCTGGACTTGGCCCCGGGCAGCCTGTCTCAGGAAGGCACGTTTTTAACCGCAGAGCTCTGTGCCTGGTGTCTGAGGTTGAGAGCTGAGTGTCAATGGAGTTTCCAGCAGAGGCATCGTTTTTAATTCTCCTAAGAACTCCTGAGAGCTCTTGTCAGCAGCCCCACTCCCAGCGGTGCAAGTGTGGACTTGGAGACACTAGCCCCACGTGGACATCAGAGCTCACTCCCTTAGCAGGTGCCGGAAGGGGGTCCTGACCTAGCTCGGCCCCACTCAGTGCGCTCAAACTTTGTACCCCACAGGATATGGCATCTGCTAAAATCTCATCCTCATGTACCCAAACTCATCTTGACTTCCCTCCCCGCCAAGAGAACCCTGAAGGTTCAGATGGGGGTGGGGGAGAATGTGGGTTTCAGTGCCCAACTCACACGACCACTCTCGAAGCTGAAAGCTCTTGGGAGAAATGAGGTCACCAGCATTTCCACGTCTGCACAGGACAAACCAGTCTGACCACAGTTCGGTGGAATGGGTACATTGTCAGTTAGGAAAATGTCTTCAGGGGCTACTGAGCTGGAGTAAAATCAACATGGCTTGGACACAGCCAGTTCTGCGGTGGGGCGGGTGGGGGGGCAGTTAACCATGGTGGAAAGCACAATGCACGCAGGGCGAGAGCACCTGGCCTCCCACCCTGGTAATGCCACCTGTTTGCTCAGCTCTGCCACTCTGCTGCCTCCGCTCTATAATGACCATCACTTGCCCGCAGGTGGGGAGGCCTTGGTCGAGGAGCTTGGGCTCCACCTGTTCACATCAGGTACTCAAGAAACTCTAGTTAAATGCACTGGCTGAATCCAATGTGACCACTGAAGTTTGTTAGCTAATGAAGGAACATTTATTGAAGTTGCCATTATCACTGTGTAGGCAAGCAGTTAAACGTTTAAAAAAAATTTTTTTTAATATATTGATTTGAGAGAGACACACAGAGAGAGAGAGAGACAGAGAGAGAGATACCAATTTGTTGTTCCACTTATTTATGCATTTATTGGTTGAGTTTTATATGTGCCCCGATGGGGGGTCACACCCACACCCTTGGCACACCAGGACAATGCACTAACCAGCTGGACCACCCAGCCATGCTCCCGTTGACTGGCCCTGTTTGTCAAAGGGCCCTCATCAAACCAGACCTCACACTGGCCCCGTCAGCCTCTTGGTCAGGCCAAGCGTGTGTGTTGTTGGCTTTTATCTACCGCCCTGAAGTCCCACAAAGGAACCCAATTGCAGAGACCCTGGAAACCACCTGGGAATGTCCCGCTTCTCAATGAAAGACTTCGGAGACCTTCAGCTCATCAAGATCTGGAAGAAGAGAGCTGGGGTGGAGACGGAGGCACCAGGTGCCCCATGGTGAGAAGCAGGGGACCAGGACCGGGGCAGGACGACCTGGGACTCAGACACCTCACTCTTCCACTAAGTGGCTGTTGGCCTTTGAGAAGCCATTGTTTTCCCACCGGGTTTCCACAGAGGGCAGAAAGGGTGCGTTAGAAATTGGATATCCACCACAATAATTAATTACCATCTCTTCTAACGTGTATGGCCAGGAGGCGGACTGGGAGACCTCCCCATGTTACCGATGACGAGACAGCAGGGGAGAGAAAACAGTGAGTCCACCAGCACCAGGGATGAAGTGGCAGGGACAGCTCTGGAGCTGGTCCCACAGGGTCTAAGCACTCAAACACCCTCTTCGGGGTTCTTTCAGTAGGACAGATTTGAAGTTCAACTTTGACATATTTGGAGCTGATTTCTTAGCAAAGCTTGAATCACAGTCCCTCCAACATCAAATGTAATTTATTTTGCCTTCCACAGACAGCAAGTGTCAAGCCAGACTTCTGGGAATTTAATTTCTGTGTCTGCGTCTGAGTCAAGTGGGCCCGGGAGACCAGGCAGAGCAGAACCTGTTCCCGCCTTCTGTCTCTCTGAGAGCAGCCCCACGCTCCCTCCGCTACCTGAGGGTCCGTCCCATGTCTCCTTCCCACCACCCAAATCATAGGAGTCCCATTCTGTTTTCCAGCCCTATGGCCCCGTTCCCACCGCCCTGGGAGGACCAGCTCCCTCTCGGCCCCCTCACGGGCTCACCCCAGCCATGGCCCTGCTCCCAGTGTGCCCTGTAGACACGGTCTCCACTGTCCCCATGGGGTTTGTTCCAAACCGATGTCAGATATCATCACACCCCTGCTAATGCCTCCAGCACCTCCCGAAAGCTGCAGAGTAAGGGCCAGCTCCCCACAGAGCCCCCAGGACCTGCCATGGTCTGGCTGTCTTCCCCACACCCAGCCCCATGTCACCACCCAGCCCCACACAGGGCAATGTTCTCCCAACCCCCATCTCACAGGGCAATGTTGAGCTGCCCATCTCTGCCAGCCTCAGTGCTTCCTGTCTCCATTTCTATTCTTCCTCTTCCTAGAATACTGTCCACCCTCATCATGTCATGTGCTTGCACATCATCACCTGCTGGCTCCATGTTGACCTTCAAGACTCAGCTTGGCATCACCCCACAGGGCACTACCCGGAGCCTGGTAGGGAGGCCCCTCTCCCGTAGGCTGGCAGAGACCCATCATGACTGCAGACAAGTCACCTGCCCCATGGTGACAGCTCTGCATGTGCCTATCTTGCCCACCGGCAGTGGCTTCAAATTCCACACTGCTTTTCTAGAAGTCCTCAGCCCTCACCACGAAGGCCTCTGGATGGAGCCCCAGAATCTGTGTTTTCAGCAGGTGGTCCCTTATTTCTTTGGAAAACATCCTTCGAGTCTAGCACCGGCTCGCCAAGTTTAGACCAGGGTTCAGCCCAGGGAAGGTCCTCAGGGATGGCTCATGAATGTAACAAAACTAAGCCGTTCATTCAGAGCCCCTCTCGAGTCCCTGAAACTTGCCGCTCTTACTGCATCAAGTTCTTCACTGTCAAAAAACAACAACAACCAAACTGCACGTTGGTCCGCAGACCCTGTTTGCCTCCAGGACCCGCGCCCAGCTATGGGGCAGTGGGGTTTGTGGTGTGACTCTCTGCTGTTTGTCCCTGCTGCTTCTCAAAATTCTGGTTGTTCCAGGCTGTCCCGAGTGCCCACAAACACTCCCCTTATAAAACCAAGAGGCCAGATGGAAGGGCAGTAGCCGCAGGGCCACTTTGGTCTATTTAAAGGGTGACTCTTTAAAAAGCTGATGATTTAAGAAAGCCGAATACCTCTCTGTGGTCACAGACATACCTGTGGCTGACTGTTATCTGACAAGTCTGAAACTGCAAGATCGAATGGAAAATACCTATCGAAAAATGATTGGTGCAATGAGGAAGAAGGAAACGCGCATTTATCAATGACCCATTTCATCGAAGACCCACTCTGTGCCAGCCCTGGGTTCTGAGCATGACCCACTGTTTCATGGGGTCCTCTCAATATGCTCCCATTTTACAGATGGGGACACTGAGCCGCCAAGGGGCCAATGTGTTGTCAAAGATGATATGGCCATTACATAACGGGAACAGGTGACAGGCTCGTACCCAGCTCACCATGCCTGGACACCTTCCGCCAACCATATCTGAGCCGGGCTGGGGGTCTGGGAGCCAGTGTCCACAGCAGGGCTGCCGTCCTAGCCGAGAGGTAGAGGGGCCTCAGTTGACTTCTCAGGGCCAGACTCCAAGAAGCCCGGAAGGGGTGAATGTGGACGTGATCTCCCCTTTCATGAGGGTTACGATGAAGAACTGAAACTTAGAGCTGGGATGACCACTTAAAGGATGAATGTAAGGGCTGGTGGAACTAAGTGACTATATATGAGACAGCGAGTAGCACAGAGGCTAGCGGGGGCTGTGCAGCAGGAGGGCCTTGGTAGGGCCCTGTGACGTCAGGCCTGCAAACCTCCAAATGGAACCTCGGGGACAGGGAACCAGGGGCAAGGATGTGGGGAGTCAGTGACCGCCCGGGAGAGGATGGAAGGGACAACGAGAGAGGAAGAAGGAGCCAGGGAATTCCTGGCTGAGGAAGAGATGAGACAGATGATGGAAAAGAAGCTACTTTTCCGAACTCTCAAGTGCTGAGTCGACATTCCTACTGGAAGAAACCATGAAGCACCCCGCCCATCTTGGGCTCCAGGAGGGGACTAGAAGTGAGGACTGACCTTAGAGAATAATGTCAGACTCAGATACATGTGTACATGTTATTCACTGAGCCCTCCCGGGAGCTCTATGGGATGAGCATGTAGTTTTCTCTACCAGTGGGAAGACCGAGACGCTGAGAGCCATAATTTGCCAGAGACCCCATGACAAACAAGGAACAGGGCATGTAATTTGGGCTCTTGGATCCTGGTGCTTAATCTTGGGCTCTTTCTTGCTGTAACTCACCTACAGATGACCTCAAAGTGAAGACGTGTGGATCCAAGAGGTCCTTTCAAGGCAGGGCCATAGTATGTGGCACAGGGAGCCTCGCTCCTCGAGGTGCATCCCCTGAGTGCTGGTTCCGAGGGCAGAATCTCAGGCCTTCATCTGGACCTGCCGAGTCCCCGTCTGCGTTTTAACAAGACCCCTGGGGGAGCTGCACACCCGTGACAGCATGGGAAACATTTGCCTATGGGGTATCACTGCAGACTTTCCAGGAGAATTTTTACCATTGGAAACAAAGATTGAAATAGAAATAACCATCACTATTAAGCACAGCGTCGAACACGGCACTGCAAACTTTTCAAAACATCTGACCTTGAAAGCTGTAAACTGCTTTGCCTACCAGCCAATGGCTGACCTCAAAATCTGCAGCAAAATAAAATGTTTTATTTTCCCAATAAGATCAATATTATATCTAGTGGTGTGTTTACCCAGTTAGCATTTATGACATACATCGAAGCAAAACTATTCCTCCTGTTATCACTTGTTTATTGAAACTTCTGACTTACCTTGACCCTGGAACACACTGAAGCTTACGCAACGACTCAGATGGTTTTCCTATGAAGTACCCTTTACCCCCACGGTGGCCTTGGCTCCTGCCCTGACCCACAAATAAGAGAGCTGTGTCCCCCCTCTGAGTCTGTCTCCTGGCAACGCTGGGCCCCAGTACTGGCTGACTCCTACTGCCCAATTGGTTTAAGTCTTCTTTCTCAACTCCTTGGGTTTAGAGCCTGCCAGGAGAGAAGAGGCACTTGGCTCAGAAGAGTGTATATAATAACAAGCAGAATCTTTCTCCCTGTCCATGATGGGGGATGGGGAGGCTGGTGGGGTGTCAGGACCCAGGAGGGGGCCTACGGAATCAGCTAGGGCACGTAGAGGTTAGGAGAAAACAGCTCTGAAAACCCAGGGCTCTCAGGTCAGACAGAACTGAGACTGGACCCAGCTCTGTCTCTTATTCTGGGTGACACTGAGCAACTTACCCACTCTGAGCTTCCCTAGCCTCATCTACAAAATGGGGAGAATGGTGCTCAGCCCAGGGTTAAATTAGATAACATAAGTAAAATTCTGGGTGCCAGGCGTGTCACATACAATCAGTGAAAGTGTGCTTGTCTTTTGATGATAGAATTGTATTTTGATTATAGAATAAAGCGTGGAGGGAAAGAGGTCACAAATGTCATGATGTCATGAAACTTCTAATTCTTAAAACACACACACACATTTTCCTGAATAACATGCAATAAAGAATAACTGAAAAAACCGAAAGGGAAATAACTCCCTCAGGCTCTTAATGCAATATCAGTGGCCCACAAATCAAATTCGCCAGTGGCAGATCTTTTTATGGCCCGCAGACTATAAGAATAAATTTTATATTTTTCAAGAAAATTGAAGAAAAGGGTGCTGACCTGTCTGGAGTTGAGGACACACTGTGTCGAGTCACCTTCATGGACGGCCTTGGTCTTCCCAATAAACCAGGACGATGCCACCACACCCCATCTTACAGATGAGGAAACTGAGGCTTAGAAAGCATTCAGAATTTCTCTAGGTTCACAAAGCTCAGGAGTAGCACAGGTGGAATTGAGCACCACGGCTTTAAACAAACTACCATATTTTGCTGTGTATAATGCACACTTTTGGCCCAAATTTTTGAGGGGAAACAAAAGATGTACATTATACATGGGTATAATAACCCCATGCACAATGCACACGAAACGTGGGTACGTATTATGCAAAATATGGTGCTTTTGTGTGGACCTTCTGAAACCATTTGACAGAGTCAAAACCAAGTCAGAAAACACCGTAAATGCTAAGGGGCCCAGTCACTGGTCAGCAGCCTGGGGAAGTGAGCACAGCTATGGGGTGCCCCGGCCGGAGGCCCGAGGCCCCGAGGCCCCAGCAGCGAGGCTCCAGTCAGCTGAGTCTGGAGTGAAAGGCCTGGATCAACACAGGAGCCAAAAGTGGGAAGACCCCCTAGGCTTTGCGGATTATTTCCTCAATTAGATTGATCTCCACTCAGTTATTAGAGTTGGGGCCCCACCCACAAACAGGGCACACCTCGAGAATGGAAAGGTCGGAGGACCTGCCCCCTGCCCTGAGAGTCACCCTAGTGAGCAGAGGAGAAGAGACTGCAGAGATGAGGTGCGTGCACACCGAGTCCAGTGCACTGGAGGGAGCAAGGGGAAGACCTGCCGAGTGAATCAGGAAGAGAGCGACCCACCGGCTTGCTCACTGGCCCTTTGTCCCTCCCTCCCAGGAGAGAAGGCCGGAGTGGCTCCAGAGCTCCAGATCAGGGTGGTGGAGGTGCGTGCAGGCACTGGGCCGGTCGGATGAGCCGGCGGGTGGCTGGGTTTCTAACTGAGCTTGTGAGGCACAGTGGAAAAGTCATGGCCAACAAGGTTCCCGTTGGTCTGTATTTTATAATAACACAGTCAGAGCAAGGACTCAAAAACACGAGCGTGTGAGGAAGCCGCAGGCTCTGTGTGGACCACTGCAGGCAGCTCTCCAGGGTGTGCACAGCACAAAGTGGGGGAGTGAGGGCTGAAATCCAGCCCACCTGCTTCCGGCCCAGATGTGGACCACACCTCTGCAAAGCAAGGAGCACGTTTCTTCTCAAAAATGGGCCACCCACTCCCCGAGCTGGGGGCTGCACCCACCCAGCTGGTATCACTTTTTGAAAATACAGAGACTCCGGACAAGTTGGCAGTGCCCCGGCTCTGCCTGAGAATTGGCAGGGAGGCAGGCCCGGGCAGTCCTGGGGACTGCCGCATTTTCCCCTTTAAAGCCCAGAGAAAGACAAAGCCGATATTCCTCCTGAGGTTTCCCAGATCAGGGGCTCCACCAGGCAGACCCACCTGTCCGACCGCATGTGACCTGTTAGTGGCACAATTTGGAGCGGGACTGACCCTCATCTTCCGCTTCTTCCTTCTGACTCCTGCAGCCTCCAAGGGTGTCTTTCGAAGTGCAGGGGTCAGGACGAGGGGAGCGGGGTCCTGGGCTGCAGGATGGTGCCCCGTCTTTACGGCTTCTTGGAAACTCGACTCCCCGGGGGAGGGAGTGTCTCAGAGTCTTTGCACATGTCTGTCACATTAAGCGCGTTCAGCACTTGCCCAGCTGGGGGTGGAGGGGGGTGGAACCAGGAGGTAGAGTAGCGGTAAATTGGGGTAATTTTCCAGTCGACTTCTTGTTTCCAATACAGTGCCCGCTTTCACAGCTCTTTGTTATTCCTGGAGTAAGGAGCTAGGGGTGCTGTGTGTTGGGTGGAGGGGAATAAAGAGAGAGAGATTTCCATGAAGAATCTGTGGAATGGACTGTGCTGGGGGGGTAGGAGTGTCGTACAGTCTGATGGAGGGGGCATGCCGGGACTCAGGCCCATAGGCACGTACAAATTCGCAGCGCCTCACACTGAAGGTTTGTGTGCTCCGTCTACGTGGCACCGACGTCCCTTCCACGTGTCTTCCTGCTCTAGGTCGTTGACGCGGCCTGACTGCACCCTCACTGCACTCCGGTGCGGAGTGGCGAATGGGTGTGCAGAGGAGGCAGCTCATTTCTGCCCCTTGTCCCTGGAAGCCCGGGCAGTCCCCGGGGAACGCCGCCTCTTTCCCCCGAAAGCGGTTTATGTCAGATTTGAGTACATGGGATGGTACAGAGGTGGGTACATTTGTGTTCTGCCTGCCTCCGAGCCCTGTTCTGCCTGGGCATCACTGGTTGAGGTGGGGGCCATTGTCCACTGGTGACCTGAACACCGGGCTGGCGGCTGGATTCAGAGGGTTGGCTCCATCCAGACTGCACTTGACCACGTAGGAGGGCATGCGGGGCATGTCCTTCCGGGTTGGGAAAACGGTCCATCGCAAACCTTGATTAAGCAGTCATAAAGCTATTTAAAAACTCCAGTGGAAGGAAGGGTAGATCCACAGTTTATTTCCGTGCTGCTGGAAATGAGGTGGCTTCCTCTCAAGCCTGGAAAATGTAACGTGTATGTGTGTGCGTGAAGACAAGCACCCCAAATATCTTTCCTCCTGGAGCCCGTTTGTCCATTTTCTGCGGAGCTGTTTGTCTGAGCAGAGGACACAAACAAACGAGTGTTCATTAAAAATGCTTCTCAAGTGGCTCACTTGTATAGCGGGTTGGAAGAACCGGCACGACGTTTCCAGAAACGAGGGCAAGGCTGTGAGCTTCCATGAGCACCAGGTTTGGCCTTTCCCCACTCCGGGCTCATTGTGGGTGTTAATGAAATGTTGGTTGAATTAAACTGAGCACGGAAAAGCTAAAACAAAAATAATCCGTCTCAACTGAGCTCCCCTGGAGATCAACCCAGGCACGTACAGAGCTCAGCTAGTCAAACTCCGAGTCACCAAGTCATTATCGGGCTCCTATAATAGACCGGAAAATACTGCATTCCGTTGTTTACTTGTTATTCACTGGGCTTTTGTCCATAACACCTCCATTTGTCAGAAACCGTGCTAGGCTCTGGGGCAGTTTACAAAGCTGTAAACCAGAAGGTTCATCCTAGAATAATTCAGGAAGCAGACAGACAGATGCCGGGATAAATATAACAGTGTGCTCATTCCCAAGGCTTGTACAAAGCGTGGGGGGGGGGGGCATTCTCCCTCGGGCATTTGGGGGATGCACAGATTAGTTACAAAATAATCTTAATTGAAGTTCATAGGTTCAGAGGAAGGGGAGGAAAATGGGCATGGACTATTTTTCTATGTTCCTAGCATTGATAAACAGGTTGGGCACGAGTAGATTTATAGTTGTGAGTATGACACACCTAGAGTGTATTCTGGTGCTATTACTTATTAATTATTGTATTATTTTCCATACAAACAACAGCAAACCTACTTCTGCCACACCCTGCACTTGCCATACGAGATTTACTGGTGTGTCACAAGACCATCAAAAAGGAAGGGGCTTCCTGCCTCGTTTTTCAGATCAGAACACAGAGCTTGGAGAGGCCAAGATGACTCAGTCAAGGTCATAGAAGGAGCAGGTGTCAAGTCACGATTTAAAGTGTAATTTTCCCGGCACCATCAAGGGGCATAGGGTGGAAAGCGGTGTCTGGCGTTGGGGGGCCAGCTGGGTAGCACTTCCTGCAGAAAGTTTACACTTCATCCCAGGGGTCAAACAAGGGGCTCCATGAGTCTTAACCATCAGGCTTTGACCTATGGGAGCGGTTGCCGCTGAACGGGTTCTCCTCCCTGCCTCCTCTTCCCTCAGCAGTCTGTCCTCTGGCACAATAGCTCATGAGACAGTCCCCTGTGATAAAACAATAACAGTGGTAAACAGTTCAGGAGCATACCCTCCAATATGTCCCCCTCCCTCCCTGTTTGTCTCTCCTTTTTCCCTCTCCCATCCTCTTTGAAATTCTTCTCTCTGCTGAAGTAGTAACACGTAAGCCTTCGCTCAGCCTTTGCTCAGTGGGATTCTGAGGGAAAGTGATTTCACTCTCATTATTATTAATTAGGGTAGCTAAAAGACAAGAGGGAGGAACGAAGGCGGAGAGAAGGAGAGAGGAGAGAGAAAGTGCACGCTGGCTGTATAGATGGATATGAAAGCAGAAGGATGAGAATCATGGGACTTGAGAGCAGAGCCGAGGTTTTGTGCATGGACCTCACCGCCGAGCGCCTGGGGCTGCAGCCTCTCCCGTTATGACAAGCCTGCAGTCGGGAGGCTCACTGAACTTCCGGTTTCCTCATCCGTGAAGTGCAGATGATAGTAATTCTTACCTCACAGGTTTTCTGCAAATGTCGAGTGGGCTGATATGTGTCAAACACCTAGAAGAGTGTCTGATACATTATCAGCATTATTTATGAGTTTATGAAACATACAGATCAACAAAAATCTCCCCCTTGAATTTGTATGCTGTCTGAGGAAGTCAGTGTGTTACCCCGGGGCCACAGTTTCTTTAGCAACAAAAGGAAAAGTTTGAATGAATTATCAAGTATCTGATCAGTTCTGACCCTGATATTCTAAAGAGAACCCGGACACCGATGTGAATCTAGCACTGTTTAAGACCCTATAAAAATGGTGCTAAGAGTTATATAAATTATGCCCCAGTGAATCTTTCCAAGAGCTCTCTGAGGCTGCAGTGAATTGCCTGTAATTAAAAATTAGACAGAGAAGGCACAGAGAAGGCAAGGAACTCGTGCATAGCTGCACAGGGAGCTGCAGGGGAAATGGCTGACTCGAAAGCCCCACCGTGCCATACATTCTTTGCCAGGGCCTGCTGACAAATGCAGCCACAGAGATCTGAGCTTTGGTGCTCAAGATGTGAGTGGTGGGCTGGTTGAACTCTTGACAATTTGTTGATTATCGAATGGATGTCCTTCTGCATACTTGATGGGTCATACCAGAAAGGGTGACAGTTGCCCAATGGTCTCAGGTGTATGTGTGAGCTAGGACGGATGGAAACGTGTGCTGTGATATGAGGGTCTGGGCAAGGAGTAAAGACCCCGCTCTGGAGGGAAATTTCCAACTGGATTAGAATTCATATGTTTGTTTCATGTGTTGAATCTGGCACACGGTAGATGCCCAGCTCAGGTTTCCATGTAGCTATTTCAGCTTCCCCAGTGGTTTTCGATAGACAAAGGTTTGGTCTGGGTTAACAAAAAAAATTTTTTGCAAGCTGTTGTGTGTTACCGTAAAACACATCATATTTTATTAAAGAAACTGTTGCATGAAATAATCAAGATACGGTTTCTTTTCTCACTTTCATAGGAGAATGGCAATGGGGGAATTTGGAGCCTTTAACTTCCTCGGTAGGTTTGAAAGGGGACAAGCCTGAGAGATCGTGGGGGTGCAGGGTTGGGGGTGGGGGAGAAGGGAGCCATCCACTCACGATGTTGTCTCCCTGGCTTGGGTCTCATGTCTGTCTGCAGAAGTCCAAACATTTCCCTGCAGTCCGAGTTAGCAGCATTTGCTGTGAGTTTATTTTGACGTTGTCACACTGTCCCCAGGGAGTGGTATTGATGTGCTTTCTTTTCCCTGTGGTATCACAGGACCAGATGCATTGCCCCTGGGTATCACAATCATTTCATCTTGACACCAAACCCTGACATCTACAGATTCCAAGTAACATGTTTCTGCATCTCTGGGAAGCTCAGACAGCCCCTGGTGGTGGGGCAAACAGAGCATGACAGCCTGCCTGTTTGGCTCAGATTACTGTATTTAAGGCGTGGTAGGCTTGGGCTCAGAGAGATACGCAGGCAGATAAGTGGATGGGTTTATTACTCTATTTAATGCATAGTTATTTGATTACCTTCTTAAGCTTCTCATGTTACACACTGGAGACCCAGCAGAGAACAAGGAAAACAGTCTCTGTCCTCACAGAGCATCGTGGAAGGGTGGGGGTGTGGGGGGGCACAGAAATCGACCCCGTGTTCCCCCGACAACCTACTTCCAGTGGGGATAATGCGTTAACAGCCAGGCACAGGGAGGGACAACACAGAAGAGGGCAGCGTGTGGTCTGGGGAAGACGATGTTCAGTAGCTAGTCAGGGTCAGCTCCGGGTCAGACTGGCAGCGGGCGCAAGTGACGCATAGGCACGCACCCTGCCTGCGAGGACGTCACGCCCGATAAGTGCAGAAGCGGGTCTATGGGCAGGGGCCACAGGCGATAGGGGAAGCCAGTCGACAGCAAGCGTAGGGAAGCCGGGGTCTGCTTCAGAGAGGACGGGGTGGAGCTGGGCTTGAAGATGAACAGCGAGTGCTGGGGGACAAGGTGGCAAGAAGGGAAGGAAATGCACAAATCTATGGCGACACGGAGAGCATGGAATAAACCGGATGGAGCAGAGGCTGTTCCTTGGGAAACACCAACTGTTACATGATGAGAAGAGAAGATGGAGCAAGACCGGGGGTGGAGAGTCAGCCAAGGGCAGTCCGGGAAGGTCCGCGTGCCACGCTGAGAGGCGCCATTTTTATCCTGTAGATGAGACAGGGGTCACGGCAGAGAAGGTGAGAGCTTCAGTGGGACCTCTCCTGAGATGATGGTCATGGTTTCCTCCTCCTGTCCTGCTCCTTCTCCTCCTCCTCCTCACATTGACTCATTGAAAAGATTGTAAAATTTTGAGCTTATTTCTCTGTCTCAACAAGGAGAGACTCTTGTGAATATCATGGACCCTCCTTGGATATTTGCCCATGACCCTGGTGGCCGGGACCACAGGTGTCACTCAAGAAGGAAGTCAGAGCGCACGCCAGGAGAAGCCCAGAACACAACGGCACCCGGTGGTGGCCCCTGATCCCCAGAGGTGACATGAAGCTGCCACAGTGGGTAA
The DNA here is from genome assembly GCA_004026545.1 of Mormoops blainvillei. Lineage (NCBI taxonomy): Eukaryota > Metazoa > Chordata > Mammalia > Chiroptera > Mormoopidae > Mormoops > Mormoops blainvillei. The sequence goes on along the minus strand of PVJD01002579.1, from coordinate 76,776 downwards.
AAGGGGTCCAAGGGGCCCCTTCTCCCTGCACTGAGGGTATCTTTTTTTTTTAAATTCCAGATTGTTTCAGCCAAAAGTAGAGCAGAAATAGTCCATAGTTAGAAAGTAAAGAGGATGAAAGGAATTGATGGGAAAATGTAGGTTCATTCACATAATTGAAAGGAAAACTCATCAACTAGGTAATAATAATAATAAACATATATTGAACACCTACTTACTATATGTCAGTCTCTATTTAAGAGCTTTATACTGCCAATGTAAGAAATGTTCAAACCTGTAGAGAATTTTTATGAGTTTATTTGAGCCAAACTGATGACAACTGCCAGGAAGCAAAATCTCAACGGACTGAGAAAATGCTCCAGAAAAAGGCTGTATTACCGCTTATTTTACACATCGGAGTCAAAGGGCAAGACATAAGGGGGTTACATAAAATTCATTGGTGATAGATTAGAAAAGGGAGAGAAAGCAAAAGAGGAGGAATCTCTGGGATTGGATAAAAAGTACACGAAATAGCTAATAGTCAATGGGTGACAGGGTAACAATTTAACAATAAGGGGTTTTGTGATGGTTGTGCCCTGAGGGGGTCTGGAAAAAGAAAGGAAATTATCCTGACATTCCAAAGGTATGTTATCTTGATGAAAAAGACAATAGATTGACGTTTCCCGGGAAAGATAGGGACCTAGGACAAAACTCATAGCTGCCCCCTCCATGCCATGACCCACTTTTTAGTTAGAAAGTTTTAATTTCAGACCATCCTATGCGGTTACTTTCTGTCTCTGAGTTTGTAAGTCCACCATGCTGGCCTCACCTGAGCTGATCAGGTTTAGTAAGTGGCCCTTTCTTTGTTCACAGTAAGTACTGACCTGTTTACAACAATACTAAAGGCGACACTATTGCAATGTTGATTTTATGGATTAGGAAACAGAGGCTAAGAGGTTAAGTCATGAACCCAGGGTCACGCAGCAGGGCAGCGTCAGAGCTGTGACCTGTACACAAAAAACCTGGTTTCTGAATCCGTACCTTTTTCTGCTATGCTAAGGAACAGGATGCAGGAATGCCCAACCCTGTGCTCCAGGCGGAAGGAAATAAGGCGCCATCTTTTCAGGTAATTGGTGTGCGTGATGGGCCTAGCTTGGGACACCTGTCACTTTGTAACCAAGGAAGAGGAGGGTCCCTTGACGAAGGGGCTCACCAAACTACTTGGGATGAGGGAGAGTCACTCTCAAAACAAAGGCCAACAATTGGGTTCCTAATGAGATTTAACTTGGAACAACAAACAAAACAAAACAACAAAAAAGAGTTCCCCTACTAAAGGAAAAAAGGATTATCTTCATTGCCCTCTTATTTTAATATGAATAAATAAAAATAGAAAAACGTTGTAGTTGTCAGTGAGAGTTTTTATTATTATTATTATTATTTAGCTTTTACATATAGAAAACTATTTAAGGGTTTTTTTTTAATGTATTAATATAAAAATCATTTAAAAATCCAAATCCATTTTTCTTTAGGTCTTTGCATTGAACTTTCAGATCTCTTTAAACATAGACTATATTTTAACAATTACTTTCAAGGAGTCTCTTCTTCAATGTTTAACAAAACATAAATAGCTTGAAACAATGTGCCCGGATAAGAATTTATTAAACCCCCTCCAATGTTTAAACTGATATGATAGGTAAATGCCTTCCTCAGTATTCAAAACATATAGCGAAGCAACAATTAAACTTGTAACTAGGTTTAAAGACTCTTCAGATTCTTCTAAACAATTACATATGATAAACTTTCTAGTATTTTGTTTAAACTTTTCAGTGAAAATTTATAAGTCTAAATGAAACTACTACTCAAAGTTTTACATTGGTGTTATCAAGCTAATGTCTCTAATATGTCAAAACTTCTTTTTTATTATTATACCGCATACTCCAAATACCAAACATGTGCTGAGTTCCCCAGAAGTGTTCCTAATTTCCCATCACTGTGTAAGTCTAAGCTTTCTCTGAGTGGGAAGTATTTAGCACTAAGGAAATAAACAAGCCTTCCTTCGCATCACAAGCAAGTATCATCCTAAATGTGTGAGCTTATCGACCAGAGACCTCTGGCCGGAACACAGGGTCTAAACTGCAAGGACAATTTTTTTTCTTTGTGACAGTTGGCATGTTCAGGCTTTTTTCTAGTTACCATGGCAACAAGCGACTCTAAGTCCACACTTCTTTGCACGTGGGATTAGTTTCTGCACTCTTGCCCTGATCTAAGTTGAGTGATCTAACCCCTTTTAACCCTGCTGCACAGACCGCTAATTGTCCCCAAATACCCATTTCCCTCAGCACGTGTGCCCAGGACAAAGATTACATTGACCAGTGTCCCTTCCAGCGGAGTAGCTGGGAGTGGCCTGGGGAATGACAAGGAAGCAGGAGTACCATGAGCCATCTGTAGGAGATGTCCTTAAGGGTCGTGGGCATGCTTGACCTGCTGCCGAACGCCTGGAATAAAAACCCAATGGCTGGAGCTGGAGCAGCCAATTTAGGCTAGGAAGTAAACTTAGGAATGAATGGTGTGCACTATTGTGGGCTGGCCTGGGTCCCTGAAACCACAGAATGCCACACCAGCCTAGCCCACCAGGACTCATACGAGGGAAAAATTCATTTCTACCTGATTACTGCTGTTTGGGGTCTTTAGCAGCCAAACCTAACCCTCATGGCTGCAGCGGCTGGGGCCTGATTTGCACAGATGAACTTCTGCCCCTGTCCGAGTCAGCTCTTGTACTGCCTGATGGACCTCTGCCTCCTCCCGTCTCTGGCTGGAGACCACGGGCCTCAGGCACCCTGACAGCTTCGGTGCTTTTACCAAACGGACACCTTGAAGGCCGCAGCTTCCAAAACAACCTCGAGGTAGATTTGGCTGCCTCCAGAATCATTAAGTGCAGATCATTAAATGCAAGGAGCTAACATTAATTTATATTTTATGAGTTTGCAGTGCAAAATATATGTCAACACCAAAATATTTAGTAAATCAGTACACACAAAAATAGCGATAGCTGACTTACGGTGCACTTTCTGTGTGCACGGTCTATTTCACAATCATCTGGCTCTCCCAGTTGTCACAGAGGGCTAATGCCATCATCATCCTCATTGTAGGCACAAATAAGCTGCAGCTAATTGTTTGGCCCAAGTTCATACTGCAGCCTCACACGCGCAACGGCAGAGGTCCTCCCTCACACGCGCTTTCTCTTTGTTGTTTCAGCTAGTAAACGAGGGGGAGGAAAGATGTTTGCAGGTTTAGCTTCAAGGAAAGGTAATCTACTAAATGAAAAAATACAGAGAAATTAAGCTAAGAAAATACCGGGGTTCTTTTCTGTTTCTCAACAAAATAGATGGACATTATCTTCGTTCTTTGAAAGCCCGGAAGACATATCCCAAATTTAGATATTTAGGTTTGGTTTCAGCTGGTTGAAAAAAATAATCCGCTCCCTTTTAGGGTAAAAAAAAAAAAAAAAGGCAAATTCAAAACTTCAAGGGCACCGCTGTGGGTATGTAGTTTAAAAAAGAGAGAATTCCAAGGCTTTCTTCCCCAGAGAGGTGCCGCTGGCTTCACAGATCCTTGCGATTTGGCAACTCCCGAACTGTGTAACTTTCCATTCTTGTTTATAAAATATTTGCAGGAACGCTGACAAGTACAATGCGCATAAGAAAGATACTTAAATTAATAACGGCCATCACTTCTTGAATGCTTAGTAAGTATTTGGTGATACTCAGTAAAAAATTTCCCCAGTAATTTTTTTATACATACCCTTTCTCCTTAAAAAATTTCCCCAGTAATTTTTTTATATGTAATCTTTCTCCTTTTATATATCATCTCTCTCCTTAAAACAAGTCAGGGAGGCAGATACCATGTGCCCATTGTGCAGATGAAAACCGGAAGCCTCAGAAAGTTTATTATCGGATCTGGGAGCGGCCCCGGCACCCGCGTGGGGGAGCCCAGAGCCCGGCCCCACGCCTCCATGCCTGGCTGTCTCCGTCCACTAGCGAGCAAGACCGAGAGTCAGTCTTCCGTGTTCATTCCCTCACTTTCCCAGGATAAGGTGTTGGTTTTTAAATGTCTCGAAACCATGACACAGAATATTTTCTGTCCCTAAAGAGCCTCACAATTTCTTCTCAAGAATGAAGGCGTGAGCCTTGGAATTCTGGGCAGATTTCAAATCCAGTAATTGTATTCTGACTGTTTTGACTTACTCAGAAGTAACGTCTTTGACAAACATCACGGAACAAAATGTCTCCAGTTGCAAGGACCCTTAGAGATCACCTAGGCCCGTGGTTCCAGCCCTGGAACAGTTGGCCCAAATGGCAGCCACATACAACAACTTAAGCCATCTTTGTGGGCTCCCCTTCTCGTCCCTTCTTGTGTTTCCCTCTTGAAGTACTTTTCATAATAACAGTTAATCATTGATTTTGTAGTATCTTCAGTATCTGGCCCAGGGCCCAGCGTGGGGCACACAGTCAACGCCTATTTGCTAAATGGGTCAACGCAGCTGCCCACGGCGGAAGCCCCACGGGTCCCATCACGCACACGTTGAACACATTGCTCTAGCTCAACCTCCTAATTGTACAGACAAGAAAACGGATGTTGAAATAAGGAAACTGTCAGATGTCCGGTGGCTACAAAGTCGCAGAGCCAGACCATCTTATAGAAAAGACTGTCCGCGGCTCCGTGGGGATTTACGACTGAGTGGCTGAGTGTGGGGCTGTCCCTCCCAGCCCCCGTAACTACATGACAGAAGGAAGTGGTTGTAAAAGGCAGATTCCCGGGCCCCACTGCAGGTCTCCTGAATTCTGATCTCTGGGAGGGGCGCCCAGGAGCCCGTGTTTCGTGTAAGCCTCCTGCAGTCGTCCCTGTGCGCACTGGCTTCTGAGAAGTGGACTCTGATGCTCCCTTGTCTGGCTCCAGGAGGTAACCTGAGGCCAGTCAGCTGTGCTTGCTGTTCTGTTTGGGGCCCGACTCAAGGATTGCTGACCTGAGACTTTATCTATACAGAGTCGTGTTCTTGCATGAATTATTGATTCCATAAGCATTTACTGACAGTCACTGTGTCCCCAGGGCTCCATCCTTGTCCCTCTTTTGTTTTCCACAACATCCCCAGGTGATCTCATGCACACCTGGTCTCCACTACCACCTGTTACCTGTGGTTCTCCTGAGTCTACCCAGTCCTAAAGAACGCAACTGCCTGTAGCTGTGTGGCTTTCCAAGCAAGAGCTGCAAACTCTTTGTCACTCCTCCTTTCAAGAGGTGGCATCTAGATCCCTTCTCTAAGTATCTGGACAGGCTTTGTGGCTGCTAGAATAGAGCACAGTGAATTGGGGAAGCTAAATTATGACGGGTGTGTACTTCCGCCTGGTTCTCCTGGGATGTTCCCTCTCAGAATTTAGCCTTGATGCTTCAAGAAGCCCGAGCCACGTGGCTGTACTTTGGGGGACAGAGCTTGCTGAGTCAGCCTTCAAGTCGCCCCTTTGCCGACCCCAGACATAGGCGTGAAGAAGCCTCATACACCTCCAGTTCCCAGCCACTGAAGTCACCCTCGGCTTCAGGTCCTCCCCGGTGCGGTGGAGCAGAGACAAGCCCTCCCTGCTGCGTCCCATCCACGTCCCTGACCCACAGAGCCCAGGGTCATGAGGCCGTATCGGCTGTTTTCCACCTCTAATTTCGGGGCGTGGTTTAGTATGCAGGGTCGGTAACCAAAACCAGCTGCAACTGAATGTCCCACAAAAGAGGAAAACGTGACACGTGAGGACAGTACTCATCTTCTTTTCCTTCCCGGGTGGCACCATCCATCCAATGTTGGCTAGGGTTGCACTGGGTCGCGAGCAACAAAATAACTTATTATGGTACCTAAAAGAAATAGGGATGAATGTTGTTGCATACTTCCTCTCACCAAATAAGAGATCCAGGTAAGATGCTGCCGGCATTGACTCTGCATCCCAGGGATGGCTTCAGGAATCAAAGATCTGTATCTTTTAACCCCATCATGCTCAGCCTGGTCTTGCCATCAAAGATGGCAGCTTCCTCTGGTGTGCACCTGTGTGTGTGTGTGCTTTCTACAAGGATTGATGCCGTGTGCGGAACGCAGGTGTGACAGGCCTGGCAGGACACTTGATTTAAATATTAGTTTGTGGTTTGGGCCCCGTATGTTCCCACGTTCCTCATTTTGGCTGTTTTTGGTCACCGCGTTGTGGTGATTCCCTACCGCAGCACCAGTAAACCGGCGCATCTAGGAAGCTGGGCCCTGTGGCAAGGACGCTGGCATGTCGTAGTCCTTCGTGGGTCTGGCCGCCTCGAACAGCAGCGGGCTCTGTGAACTGACCGCCAGGGCGTAACAACATAGAATTGAACAAGAGCGTCTGGGCTGAGGTAACTCCGCTTCCGGGTGTTTACCTGAAGATAGCGAAAATGCTAATTCAAAAAACAGAGGTGCCCCTCTGTCCGCTGCAGCAGTATTTACATTAGCTAAGCTATGGAAGCAACCTAGGCGTCCGTCGATAGGTGAGCAGATAAAGGTGTGGCGCGTGTGTACAATGGAGTGCTCCCCAGCCATCAGATGGAATGAAATCTTGCCATTTGCAATATCATAGAGGGACCTAAGGGTATTGTGCTCAGTGAAATAAGTCAGAGGAAGACAAATACCGTATGATTTCACTTATACCTGCAATCTAAACAAAACCAAACCCACAAATGTATAAACAAAACGAAACAAAAAACAGACCCATAGATACGGAGAACAAGCTGAGAGTGGTCAAAGGGGAAGGAGTGGGGGGGTGGGGCTTATAAAAACCAAACCTTCTGGTTCATGTGCAACTGGAAATAAGAAACTCCTCAGGGCTTACTCTTAAGAAATTCTTTCCTGGAAAACCCAAGTACGTTTCTCTCTTTGTCTTGTTGATCCCAAGGGAGATGACATCTACTCTTTCCTGAGCCAAATTCTGGCAAAGAGATCAAGGTGGTCGGGACTGACGGAGGCCCGTCAGCCGGTTTGGCAGGCCGCTGGGTCTAACATCCGTTGAGTGTGCTGTGCTCAGTTCTGCTGACACAAACGCCCCCAGGATTCTCCTGCTGGAACCGGGCTTTGGGGTTATGCCCTCTGTTCTCTGTAATGCGAAATCCCCTGCATGGCTCTCCTCCACCTGTCTACCGCACTTGCTGGCCCATGACCTGGGGAGCCCTGCCAATCAGATTCCTCTACTGGAAAAACTAAATCCCACAGCGATGATCGGTGGGGAGTGAAGCCAAAAGGATAGCCAAGGTGGAGACGGGTTGGGGCCATGGACATGCCAACCACTTTTAGGGCTGACGCCAGGATTCAACAGAGAAAGTTTATAGGCGGGGAGAGAAGTGAGCTGGAGGGGGCAGGGGGTGGGGAGCGGGGGGTGGGGGTGGGGAGCAGGGAGCCAGAGAGAGCCAGAGCCAGAGAAACAGGCTGCCTGTCTCCTTCTGGCTCCCCACTTTCAGCTTGGGTCTGCACATTCCCACATTACCTCTTTTTATATAAGGAAAGTTGGGCCAGTTCCTCACAGCCCGGGAGAGCCCTAAGTAACACACTGTCCAAAACGCAACGCACCGCGTGCCAGCAGCTCGGAACTCATCTTTGACAGGCAAGACAGCCCTTTGCGTTTCTGCACAATCACCCAGATGGCATCAGAATCCATTAGGATCTTTCCACTGCGATGTGCCAGGGGCGGGGGTGGGTACAGGATGAGATCGATTTCCTTAACCATTGTTACTGAGAGCTTCGCTGTTGCTCTGAAAACAGGGGGGGATGGTGATGTTGTACGTTAAATCAATGTCGGGGCTCCCCGAGGGAACTCAGTGTGCAGACACCCCCAGTAATGACTAATACCAGTTGTCGTCCTCCGGCAGTGCGTGTCGGGAGACGTAGTCAGGGCGACGAGGGGGGATGCTCGCACATACACAGCTTCCTGACACAGGGCCCCCAGGTCTAGGCTCCTGATCGTGGTCCGGGGCCCCAGAAGCACTGCTTTCCTGTAATGTTCCAACTCCAGAAAAAAACATGGGGAAGGGGACAGGCCCTCTCTGCTACCTCCGAAGACATGCACAGTAACAGGAAGGAAGAGGGTGAGAAAAAGCCCATCAGACATCTGGGAAAAGATGTGTCTGATGTACATGTCTTTATATAGACGCGGTGATGATTTATGCATGTCTCACCATGGAGTCACTCAATGAGGTTTCCATCGCACTGTGGAGTCACTGAGGGGGACTGCCAAGGCCTGCGGGCTGAGGTGTGAAGCCTACCGGTCCTTGGCAGCAAAGCAGAACAGCTGGATGACCTGGGGCCACTGACTTGCCCAGTTGATCCTCTCCAGAGGCTACCAGGACAGGAGTACCATCTTATGACTATAGCCTTTTCCACAATACTTTTCAAAGTGCTTTCCTGTACATTACATTACTTGATCCTTGCAACAAACAATACTTCTTTATCAGTTCGTCCAGGAAGCCTTTATTGAGTATGTACCATGGGACAGGCGTGAGGTGGGCACTGCCAGCAGCAGGGAGCAAGACGTGACCTAGTCCCTGCAACACGCTGAGTCAAATCAGAAGGCGAATGCACCGGCTGTATAATCACCCAAAGCAACAGGATGCTGCCGGCAGTTGTCCCTGAAGGCGGGACGACCACTCTTGTATTTCAAAGATGACACAGAGCTGGAAGATGCCCCGAGCCACACGTCCAGGCGCTGAGCCTGAGAGGTCCCAGTGAGAAGATGTTGGAAGAGGCAGCCTGGGAGACGGCAGTGGCTGATGCTCCCAGGACAGTGTGCCTCGCCCCTCCTCACCCCGACAAAAGCATTTTGGAGAATGCCAAGGTCGCTGAACACCCTGCCTCACATCTCAGGAAGAGTCAGGTCCGTGAGATGCTTCTAGAGAGGCCAAAGGGCCCCCCTCCCTCATCTAGAATCGAAATAAAAACCATCAGAGTCATGAAACACCCCAAACTTTTCTCTCAAACTCACGGCGGGCAGCAGGCTGGGCCAGGTCCCAAGCCCCCTGGGCACTTGGCAGGAGTCCTTGAGGAATTTTTACAGATTCACATGCTTTTTTGTTTTATTGTTTTGTCTCTCTGCCCACTTTTGTCCTCCCCACCCCCTCTAAAATCTGTCTCTCTTCCTCCTCTCCCTTCTCTGAGTCTCTCTCCTTTTCTCCCCAAGGCCTCTAAGTGCTCCCCAACACCCCCGCCCCATCTCCAGGGTGGACCATCTCTGCACTGCGGGCAGGGACCAGGCACGGAGAAGCCATCAGGAGCACAGGTTACTTTTATTGAGTGCTTACTATATCCTAGGTCTGGTTTTAAGGGTCTGACATGTATGAATTCCCTAATCATCACAACAGCCTTATGGAATGGACATTGTCACACACACGAGGAAACTCAGGCACACAGTTAAGTAAGCCGAGGGATTCTGTACATAGCCTAAGACCTCACATCTGGAGAGTGGTAGCACAGTATTTGAACCCAGAAGTCTGATCCAGCTGCCCTGGCCTGAAGCCCTAGGCAACAGCCTCTCGGTGGAGAGCTTTCTCCCCGTCCATTGCAAAAGACTGACTCACCCCTGAGCAGGGGGAGCTGGAAGCGTTAACTGACCCTTAGGCCAAGCTGCGCCTCTTCCCTCTTAGCATAGCTCAGAAAAGTTGAGAAGGACGTCAAGTTCAGGAAAGGGGACAAGACCTGTACAACCAGATTTTTTTTGGTGCCTCTTAAATCTTGCGTCCAGCATTTAGCCTCTCAGACTGGCATTTTGCCGTTGGGCAAGATGTCTCCCATTTCCCCACTTTCCTGTAAAGGAGGGAAGGGAGAAAAAAAAAAAATCCTCAAACCTGCCCCCAAGAGGGTCTGATGCTAGAAGCCCCAGCCCCAGGCCATCTTGGGGCCAACCTCTACCTGGGGTCCCCCTGCTCCTACACCACGCTGCAGCTTCCGAATCTGGGAGGAAGTAAAGAAAGCAGGCAGGCGAGACGGGGAGGGGACTGGCCGCGGTGGACACTCAGTGGCCCTGAGCTGGGGTGGGCCCAGCTGGGCCTCATCAGCACCCCAGCCCCGCCGCGATGCTCCCCTCCCTCCGCCCCGGGAATCCCACCTCGAGTCCCGCGTCCTAGAGCAAGTGGTGCCCCTGCACAGTCGCCAGCAGGGGGATCGGCCCCTTCTAGCTACCTTGCACCCGACTGGGGCTCCGCAGGGCGCCGCCACGTCCTCTTGGTGGAGGGCGCCCGTCGCCTCCTCCCTGGGGCTGACCCCACCAGGCCCTGCGCCACCTGGACGCCCTTCCCTAGCCTTGCCGGTTTGCGGGCGGCGGCCTCGGCGCGAGGTGGAGCGGAGCTGTCCCCGCAGCGCCCCTCTCGGGGCGGCGACTCGGTCCCCGTGCCGCCTCCTGCGTCTCCCCGGCCGGGCCTCGGCCGAGCCGGCTTGGGTCCACGTGGCTCTGGAGCTCTATATTCGGCTCGCAGGGAGCCCCGAGCCCGGGGAAAGCCGAGCGGAGCGCTGGTGGGAGAGGGCCGCGGGGGAGGGGCAGCGCGGGGCCGAGGGGCGGGCGCTGGGCGGAGGAAGGGGAGGGCTGCGCGGCCCAGGCGCCCGCCCCGCTCTGGCGCCCCGGCTCCGGGTCCCGGCCGCCCGGCCTGCCCCTCCCGTTACACCCGGGGGAAGGTGTTCCCGAGACCGCTCCCAGCCTCTCCCCGCCTCCTCGGCTCCAGCCCCCGCCGGCGGAGCTCCACTATGCCAGACAGTTTCGACACTTTGCAAAGACAAAGACCGGAGGGAGGAGGAAGAGGAGGAAGAGGAGGAGAGAGCGAAGGAAGGGGAGATGTGAGCTGGGAAGGGGGCGAGTGTTCGGGACACTCTCCGAAGCCCCTCTTCCCCAAAGCCCCGGAAATCCCAGCGTGTCCCCCGCCGCGGTGAGTGAGCGCGCGGAGCCGGCCGCTGCCGGGGTGCGCAGGGACTGCGTCCGCGGAGTTGGGGCTCGGGCAGTTTCGTGTGTGTTCTCCGAGTGGAGGGGTGATTGCTCGGCCCCGGGAACAGAGTGGTGGGGAGGGGCCTAGGAGGGTGTGACAGTGGAAGTGGGTTCGAAGACCCCGGGCGCCGGGAGTGAGACGCACGTAGGGCGACCCTTCCCTCGCCCAGGCATCACCGGGATCTGTGGGAAGAGGCTGGGGCTCGGGAGGCTTCAGTTTTTACTGCGAGAGATGCCGGGAAGCTCAGCGAGGAGCCGACGCCAGGTCCGGGGCAGCGGTTTCTGGGGTGCCCCCGGTGACACTGCACTCGGAGCCGGGCTGGAATATCCCGGATCGGGGCCGCGGGTGGGAGGACACCCCACCAGCAGCGGGGCTCGAGCGGTGACCCGTCCAGCGGTCGCGGGACAGTATCCGGAATCAGCCTCCAAATCCGCTGCGAGCAGGCGCAGATCCCGGAGGTGGCCATCGCCCCCCGGGGACTCCAACGGCCCACGTTTCACGAGATACGGTGGAGAAGTTGGCGCCCGGGACGGGGGATCTGGACGTGGCGTGGTGGGCAGTGAGGGACTGGGGTGGGCGAAGCGGAGCGTGCCTGGGGTGGCGCTGGTGGCAACTCCAAACTCTGAGTCCTCCCTAACCCCGTTAGGCGCTGCAGCTGCAGCGAAAATAATTTGACAAAAGTTAACAACTTGTTTGCGTCTCCCTGACGTGTGACCTGCCCGGGGCAGGGACTGCTCCTTCGCAGAACGCAAGGGGGCGGGAAACCGTGACCCCGGGACAGAGCGCCCCCGGAAAGGGCGAGAGCTACATTCCGAACTGGGATGGTGGAGCAACTTTCAGCTCTTTTTACTAATCGTGAGTGTGTTTGAGCATGACCTTGAGGGAGGAAGCGCCGCGGAACTTGAGATGGGGGTAGAGGCTGCGCCCCAGCTTGTCACAGATATGCCCGAGCGCGCCTTCACCTAACACCATGGCCTGGTCGCCGGGAAGGGTGTAAGGATCCTTTGGACTCTTGTTTCTTATCTGGAGCCCTAACCTCTCCTCCTTCCTACATTAGGGTCCCACCTAGCATCTTCCACGCGCCAGGCTTGGTGGGGGCGCTCCGCGAGTGCACACGTGCGCGCCCAGAAGTGCGAGAGTAGGTGGGGGCTGGGCGAGTCACTGCGTCTGGAGGGCTTTACGTGGCCCGCAAAGGAAGGCAGCCTTGACCCTGAGGGCGGTGACCTCCACACCGGGTCGCCGTATCAGGCATCCTCCTGGCTTTCACGTGGTCACCTCCGGAGACCCCTCGCCTCTTCTGGCTTATCCTCCTTGTGAGTCCCCACGCCCAGCGGATTTGCGCGGAGATGTTTCTCCCAGGGAGACAGCGAGCCCTGATCCTTGCTCTGCGGCTGTGTGCGTGTGCGTGTGGTGGGGAGGCCGGTTCTTTCCAGCGAGGGAAACGAGATAAGTGGGGACCGTGGTTGTCCAGTCGTCACCACCAGGCCTGGCACGTAGTAGGTACAAATGCTGTTCGCAAAGACCTCTAAGATGGAAGATCCTGGCAGGGGCCTGAACATCCCCTTCTCTCTTTCTCTGCCGTGTTTCCGTTGTTGAATACACACTGATCTACCTAGTCAAACACTTTCAGCTTCTGGACGTGCCTTGAGCACCTACTACATGCTGGGCTCAAGCTGGTCCATTCCTAGAAGCTGCTGGCAGAGCCTCCTGGTTTTCTTTCCCCGGAGCTGCGCGAGAGCGCCCGGGAGGTTCGGAAAAGACAAGGTACACTGCCCCCTGCCGGCTGCTGTGGAAACTGGCTCTTGACTGTGCGGCGGGGAACAGGCGCCAGCGGCTGGGTGCCTGGGGACATTCCATTTATGGTGCCTCCTTTCACCTTCCCTTCCTGCCCCCAAACACTAGGGCACCATGGCTATTTTTGAAGTCTGTTGTTGGCTGAAAATACAGACCCGAGTTCACCATTCCACGCCCCCTACCGCTGCCCAGATCTGGCAGTAAAGTGTGTGTGTGGTGGGGCGGGGTGCTCATCTAGTCTCTCATTCTGTGCCCCTCCCCCTCCCTCTCCCTCTCCCATCTCTTTCTCTGACTTTGGGCATGAGACTTAATCTCTCAGAATCTCAGACTCTCAGTTTCCAGATCTGTAAAATGAGATCATTACTGCTACCTCACAGATACGTTGTGTAGAATAAATGTTACATGGCATTGTGTGAATGTATGTGTGTGTGTGTGCGCGTGCCTGTGTATACCCGGGAAAGGAATTCCAGCATAGAGTTTTCGGGTGAACAAGTAAATGGCAGAAGGAGTAGGGGCCTTCTTCCCTGGCCTTTGAACAATCTCACAAGCCTCGAAACAGCTGTGCTCGCATGTTGCCAGACCTCCACTTGCTGTCCAGGTTTTACCCCTGGGGCAAGGCCAGGGCCTGGGCAGAGCAGCATGTTCCCCTGAGCTCACTGGCTGGCAGGCTGCAGCACCCGCCTCGAGCGTGGGGCGAAGAGGAAAACAGGAAGGGTTCCCGGTGACGGCAGAGGGTTTCTTTAGTGGGTGTGGATTCTGCTCCGAGAAGCTTTGCACCAGCCTCCTCCTAAACCACCCCCTTGCTGACCTCAGGGCTGTGTTCCCTCTTGGAGACATAGGCTGGGCATTCCCCTGCTGGGCTGCTGAGCCCCTCTCCTGAAGTCGGGGACTTCCACAGAGTCGGCTGGTGGAAACCTTTGGACCCGTAGGGATGGAGGGTGGCAGTGAGGGGTCATGGAGCCCCAGGTTGTATGTGGGGCTTTGTGCCAGGTAGGTCTCTGTCTCCATTGTCCACCAAGCAGTCCTCCCCGCACCCCACCCACCCTGCAGACCAGGACATCGCTTGGAGGCAAGCTGTCAGCAGCCCCCCTGGAAGGGGCCTCTCTGTGCCTCCTGGTCAGTTAACCTTGCTTGAGTCCTTTGCTGGGTAGCAGCTGCTGACTCAAAGGTGTTATATTTGGACAGGATTTTGCCTTATGAGATCAAAACCTTAACCCTCTCCTCAGGCCTCTCCCACACTATAAAAAAGCAACCAAGAAATTGGAAAATGAAATCCACCAGTCATCCTGACCTGACGCTGCTTCCCAGCGAGTCGTGTGTGCATATGTGCACACATGCGGGACAGGCCAGGAAGAGCTGGCCTGGGCACAGAGGATCCTGGAATGAGACTTCCGTACACTTTTTGCAGCTGTGGAACCCACGCCGGGCCTTCCACACCCCCTTCGCAAATCCGAGGATCTGAGACTCTCCTGCTCTGATCTTGAGCAAAGCAGCCTGACCTGGGGCCCCAGCAAGCACCCCGGCGCTATTCCCAGGGCCAGTTCTTCGAAACTTGGCAGCCAAGCTGTCCCACGCTCTGGGTCTCAGTTTCACTCTCTGCAAAATGAGAGGCTTGGAGTTCTGCTTCAGTCACTTGGGGGGCATGAAAGCCTTTCTTTGTGCAGACAGCCCCTACCTCATTTGCTTTTGCCTCCACCTCCATCCTCAGAACCCTTCAGGCATTCCTGGCCTCACCACCAGCCCTGGGCCACCCTGTGCCCTTGCACCTTGCACTCATGGAGCACCTGAGCTGAGTCAGCCTCCAGCAGTTCCCAGCCCTGGGGCCTGAAACTTGGCAGCTGAGGTGACATTTGTGGAGACTCCCAAATGATACCCATGGCAAAGAGGAACCATGGCGACCTCACCAGGACCTATTTTGTCCCCACTCTCAGAGCTGAAAAATGTTTTTTCAGAATCATTTTGTTCAACTCTTTCATTTTAATGTAAAAATGCTCTGGAGGCCCAGAGGGGAAGTCACGGAGCGGATCTGGAACACTGGCCAGTCTCATAAGCTCCGAAGCCCTCGGTGCGTCCCCTTCCCTGAAGCCACACTCTCTTTCCTTATTGGAAACCAACGTATCCCTGGGAAGCCTGCGGTTTTGTTGTGTCTTCGGGCTTTATCGTTGGTTAGATTGTTTTGATTTCAGTTGAACCAGCGTTTATCGGGCACTTATGTTCCAGGCACCACGCAGGTGCAGGAAATACACAGATGGAAAAACATGCGGTCGGCCGGTCCCTGTCCCTTGCCCCCCAAGGTCACCTGGCTTGCACAAGAAAAATACGGTAAAACAGCAGATTGACCACAGGTGTGTGTGCTCTGCATGGCTCTGCGGAGGTGAGGGGCCTGGGGATTTTCGGGATTCAGTGCTTTGGTTCCTGTTTCCTGCCGTAAGTGCTGATCTCCGGTTTTTGCTTCCCTGGGACCCTTCCTTACTGCCCGGCCAGAGCGCAGGTCCCTGAACTACGTGGCCCCCTGAGGGCTTCAGGCTGTGGTGTGTAGGAGAGTGGCTGCTTTTGCTTTAAAAAGCTAACCCTTATATCTGAGCTCAGATTTAAACAGCTGACTTGGGAGAGTGGGTTAAAGGGCATGGCAGGCAGCGTGGGGTGGGGGGGAGTGTCCAGGTTTCCGGAGCACTCCGCCAGGCTGTGCCACGTGAGCGGGACGAGCCCTGCCCCTCCTCAGGCCAGAGTCGAGGTGCATGTGGGCAGTTATCCCCTATGATTCGAGGTGCCGTGAGGATTAAACAAGATCATCTGTGGGAGAATACAGCACCTGAGGCCCGGCTCCTGGAGCCTTCTGATATCCAGCTAAGAGTCTCTGTGCAAGAGTTGATTAAAGGTGGAAAGTTCTGGAAAGCTCCTGGGAGAACACCTGAAGTACAGGCTGGTTTCAGCGTAATGGCTCGTTCATACCATCTCCCCCACCCCACAAGGAGCAGGGCCCATTCATTGACTAGGCCCTAGTGGTAGCATGCTTTTCCCATCCCCCAGGGTTGTGTACAACTTGTATATTTCTTTCCCCCAGGGGACACAGAGAATGACACCTGGGTGGGCGATGGGGGGGCGGGGGAATGGAGTGATCTGGTGGAGGGTGCTCAGCACCCTGAGCCCGTCCGGTGTGGCCTGGCCACTCAGCCAGCAACAAGTATGACATGTGCCAGAGTTGAAGGCACCTTCAGGGAACTCAGTCTGTTGTGGTTAACACTGGGACAAAGGTGAGACAGAGGGATACTTCCTACCAAGTCGGGGGACACAGGCAGGAAACCCACCGGCCTAGGACTCAGAACCTCTAGGTCCCCATCCTGATCCCTTTCCACTTGCTTCTGGCCGGGGACCTTGGGTGTGCCCCTGAACATCCTTGAGTCTCCATTCCCGAACTATCAAGTGTCAATATAACCTCCCACTCTGCCTCGGTCCCTGGACAGGTGGGAGGAGCCCACAGAAAGAGGCGTGGGAACTTGCCTTAGAGACGATCTGTTTCGCAGCATCTACTTTTTTAAAGCATTTTGTATGTGCCCAGGAGGGTGGCAAGCACTTTAAATGTTAGAGCATCCTGGGTTCCCATTGGAAACACGCACACTGAAGTCAGTAAGGGATGTGGCCGCACTGGGGCTCACTGACCGTCTCCCCAGAAGAGGCGGAGGGAGGGGTGGGCGAGGGCCGCCAGCAGAGGTATAGAGTCTATCTGGAGGCGCAGATAGAAGCCATGAAAAGAAACGCACAGCCTCCCTCCTCCACCTGGCAGGGAGGAGCAGGAGGCTAAGCTCTGCCACCTTGCCCTGTCCTGCCCGCGCTCCACAATCCCTGTGCTAGCAGGACCTGAGCCCGCGCCGGGGTGTGGGTAGCCCTGGGAATCCCAGAGGACAGAGGAGAAACCGGAGGCAGGAGAGGGACTTGCCCAAGGCCCCATGGCGCGGGGAGGCTCAGGTTTTCAGCCAGGGCGCTCTGTTGCCCCTAGTTAGCGTACGATAGTATAATCAGCCCCTTAGGTTTTTTCAATAGAGTCTTAATGAAAAGCAGAACAGCCCTCAGTATTATGGTTTCAGTCCAAGGCTTATCGCTTATGACTCCGTGATCAAATTATTCATCTTTTCTGTGTCTCAGTTTCCTCATTTGTCATAGAGATGATGTGATGTGAAAAATAAACGAGAGTCACCCTGCAAATGTCAGCTTTTATTCCAGAGAGGGCTTGTCGGGGGGCCGGTTGTCCTTTTAGCCTGTTCACTATTCAAATGTACAAGACATATTTTTACATTAAAAGTTTTTTTCCAAAAAGATCTGATCCTGGAGCCCTTAAGAGAATATAAAATACAAGTTAACGATTATTTACAGTGATTCAGAGAGGCTGAGGAGAGAACTTTTGTTCCAGATTGTTTGGCAGAATTAAAAGAGGACTTTTGGAAGGTTCACATGTGGGTGTACGAGAAACTACTCTCTCTGAATTTCACCAGACACTTTTAAGAAAATCAAACCCAAATAGATATCATTGTAAGAGATTTTGCTACATTTAAAAAAAAATCCATTTGAATCCACATTGAACTAACAGCCGGAACTGGCTAAAAATTCCCTTCATGCATATTTACTTAGTGGAGGGCTCTTGAGAAAAACCCAACCAAAGCAAACCTGGCTACTTCTCTGACTGAGAGGGTGGAATGACTCCAAAGTTGTTTCATGCTCAGAAAACCTAAAACAACTCCACATGAAAGACGAAAAATCCATCTAATTGGACATTTACCTTTTTGGAAATAAAAGGCTCAGTGGCAAGAAAAGGGAAAAAAACACACACACACACAAAATAACCTCTTTTCTTGGAAGACTTGACCGGAGCCCAAAATAACCCCCCTGCGTTTGCTTGGGCAGCCTGTGGAGACCTGTTTTCTCTCCCCGCCCCCCCTTTCGTGGACTGTTGCCATAAAGACCTCAGAGCTCCCAGGGGTCTGAGAGCTAAGACACCCCCAGAACCCCAGCCTCTGCCTTTGCAGCCGTTGGCATTTGTGGCCCTGACCCTCCTTGGCCCTCAGGTCACCTCTGGGATGAGGGCCCTGGTTGTGGCGCACATGAAGTCACTTCCCCAAAGTCACACCACCTCTCTCTCCACCCCAATCTTCCGCATGCCAGAAATGACCTTCGGGCGAAGTGGGTCACCCCAGGGCGGGAGTAAACCCACGTGGTCCCCGACCTGGCAGCCCCTCAAACGTCTCCCTCAGCTCGCCTCTCAAAGCCCCGCCACCCACCCTTCCCTCCTTGAACAGTGCAGATGAGGAAGCTAAGGCTCAGTGAGCGGACCAAGGCGCGTGCCTGGGAAGGGGCAGATTTGGGCCTCTGACCCGGGGGAGCCGCCCCCTTCACCTGGCTCTCGCTGTCCCCACCTCACCCCACGGTCCCTCCATCTCCTCGCCTGAGTCTGAAGCAGTGACAAAGAGACACGCGCCCAAACCTCAGCATCCTCATTAGATCCTAGGTCAACTTAGGGAGCCGAAACTTTATCATCATAACAAGGGGACGTAACATAACGCACCCCAACACCACAACGCAACATCACATAACACAACGCAACAGAACAGAATACAACGCGACATCATGTGATCCAATGCAACACATTACAATGCAACACGAAATCACATAATCCAATGCAGCAGAACACAACACAAGATAACCTCACATAATATGAGACAACCACCAAGGCTACCAGGTACGGCTCAGGTCAAGTAGGTCTTGATAAAATGGAACCGGAGGCAGACTTGGCTGAACCTGTGTTTGTATCAGGACCACAAGGCTCTGTGGCTGAGACCCAGGTAGGCAGACCACAATAGTACTTCCAGGAAGGAGCTTCAGGAAATAACTCAGACATTTAGTTAGGTAGTTTCCTGCTATGTAGTTATTTTGCACGTAAATAATGTTTTCCGTAGGGGAGGGAGTGAAAGGCAAGGAGCCCGGGCACGAGCAGGATTTATAAGAGCGAGAGGAGAGGCAGACCTTGCGGTAGCCCGGGCGTGGGGGAGTCTGGCTTCCACATTTTGGGGAGGGTGAACTGACGAACTGTCAGCCAGCAAAGAGGTTACCATGTGCATTCTTTCCTTGAGTGGAGTTTCAAAGACAATAATTTTAGTTGATGAATTTTCTAGAAAACCACAATAGTTGAACTGTGGAGGCGACGTGATGGGCTGCCTCTGGGCCCCGTCAGCACCTCCACTGCGCCTGGGCCAGGACGCATGCTTTCTTCCTCAGAGTTTCCCATTGCCTTAATTAATATCAAAGCCCTAGCCTTTGCGACGGCCCTGTAAAGTCACTGTACTTTTTTTTTTTAATCCCATTTTATAGATGTGGAAACCGAGGCTCAGAGAAGTTAAGCCTCTCGCTCAAGGTCACATACACTGAGAAGTGGCAGAGTCGCCATTCGTAACTTCCCCCTTTCTGCCCAAAGCCTGAGATCGCAGGCACCACGCTGTGCAAGTCCCCATATCATCTTGTATCTCTAGACCCAGGGAGCCTGGAAGGGTGGGGGGCAGCCGCCCCAGGAGCTGCAGATAGGAAACGCGTCACACTGGTTATCTGCCCCCAGACCCAGCCCAGGATGTGCGCCATCCCTAGGTGCATAGCAGATGGACGCAGGGTCTGTAACAGCCTTCTTGGAAGGAGGCTCTGATTTCTCTGCATGTGCTCTTTCCTAAGTTATACCAGCAGCCTCATCCCCCAAAGGCCGGGGTCCGAGCCTTTTCCCTGGTTCACCATTGGGGGCGAGTTGGATGGGCTTCCTTAGCCCTCAGTGATCAGGCTGGATTTTTAGATCCCCAAGTCGTGCCTTGCACAGCCAAGGGCAAGCGCTCACCCTTTGACTCATTGCCATAAATGGAACCGGGGCGGCCACACAATACCCGGGGATTCAGGAAGGACTGTGACCTTGCGAGGGGGTCAGAGACAGGACCCTGAACGGGAAGGTTGTCATCAGACGTGAAAATCTACCCAGCTCCCTAGACAGGTGCTCCTTGGGCACCTGCACCAAGAAAAATGATTAGTAAGTTGCTGTTGCAACATTGGAAAGTTCCCTTTTAATAAATAATGTCTTCCCAATGGAGAGAGAGATTTGTTTTTCGTCTCCCTTCTTGCAAATACTGTTAATCCTACCACCTGGTGGAGAGTTTAATGAATAAAACCGTTGCTTGGGAATCACGTTAGCCACCACAAACAAGAATGTCTTTGTGGGGAGTATTCCTGGTTGTGTCTAAAGCACAATCTTATTGTTACGCTTCAGTCTTTGGGCCAAAAAAAAAAAAAATTAAAACGAAAGGAGCAGATTAGAAGACAGTGAGGCGGTGCGCTACCGCCTAACAGAAATTTCAAATGAAAACCACACCTTCTTCAATGGTTTGAAGACTTGGTTCCAGCATAAAGCCTGCTGTTACTTTTCTATCTCCAGCTTTGGCAGGGACCAAATCGAGCTAAGGCAAAATGATCCATGTGCTCCAGGGCTGTATCCGTTGAACTAGTGTCTGTATAACGACAAGCATCCCAACAAGGAGAAAAGGTGACCTGGCCCTGGGGACAGTTTTGAATATTGGAATACCTCAGCATGATCAGGATCCTACCTCCGGGATGGAGTAAAAGAGGTTTTCTCTCCTTCTCTGAACATGAGCCACGGTGTCACAAGCTGTGACCATCCCGGGAAGGGGCAAGAGAGAGGCGTGTGTGAGTCGACTGACTGATAACAGTCACAGAGCTGGCGCACTTAGAGAACATGAGACAAGAAAGAGTCGTACAACCCTAGCGTTCTCACGGAGGCTTAGCTGCGCCCTTGTTCACCTTTCACCTGCTGCAAGACTTCAGTTGTTCGTCTCCTAAGTCATTCATTGATTCAGTCAATAAAAGCACTGGCTTGGCCCCTTCCTCGCTGTGCAATCTTGAGTGAGCAGCTTAACCTCTCTGTGCCTCCATTTCCCCTGAGCAGGTCCGTTGGCTTTTGTGAGTTCTGGCGTAGGTCTGTCCCTTTATCTTTCCTGAGCCTCTGCCCGGGAAATACCATGTGTTGGTTATTCCAGACACCTTTAGCCTTCTGAGGAGGCTTTCTGGTCATTATTGTTACAGGGATTTTGACAGTTTAGACCACTGAGGCGCATTGAAGTGGGCCACCTGACTTAAGGTCCCCCCGGTGGGGAATGGCTGAGGGAGCTGCATGCCTTCTGCATTCACTGGACCCCCACCCGTGTGCCTCCCACCTCTTTCACTTTGTTCTGTGAGCCAAATGAGAGGCCGAGGGAACAAAGTTCCCCCTTCACTGAACCGTAGTTCAAAGGGCTATAAATAGGACAGTCAATGGTGGTCACATTCACCACTGACAGATTTTGTGTGGCACCAGCCATGGCCTTTGGCCCAGGGTTTCCATGGTCAATAGAAGTTTTCTTTTCTTCTTTCTTCCTTCCTTTTTTCTTTCCCCTGGTCCACAAAATCTCTCTCAGAAGCATGTAGCTAGGGCTCCCGCCTGAGGCTCTATTACCTAGAAAACAAACACATGTCACCATCCCTCCCAGATGCCCCAAGGATCCGAGCAAGGAGCCCAGTTCGGGGCAGATGCAGAGAAGGGCTCGTCAGGCGGAGGAGACCGTTCAGCCCGCCCACATGTCCCTCCTCTGAAGCAAGCCCAGTTGACCCAACAGGACAGCTGGCCTCAGGGGCACCTCCTGTTCGGGGGACCTAGGGGGCCGCAGGGACAGTGAAAGCCTGGGCGAGAGCAAGGACCCACCATTGATTAGCTGTGGGGTCTGGGGCGAGTGCCGTGCGTGTTCTGGGCAACACCCTGCCCAGCTTAGCAGGCGGGAGTGGGGAGAGTGTGGAGGAAAGTCCCAGGGCACAGCCGGGCTCCCTGCTGACAGCAGCTGAGGGTGGGGAGAGCCGGTGCCCAGGGATGGACCCTAGGGAGGAACCTGCAGACCCAGCCTTGTGACCAGAGTTAGGAGTAACCCTGGGTCCCACGTGACCTGCGTTCTTTCAGGAATCGGGCGTGGCCCAGGGTTTTTCCCTGCAAGCAGAAAGGGATTTAGTCAGACCCATGTTTTAGGAAAACCGACCAGCTGCCGTTCCATGGGTAGTCTCCGCGGGCATTATTGGAGTCATGTTTAGAGCATTTGCTCCAGCGTGAGAAACTGGTGACTTCGTCTCTCTGGGGTTGTAGAACTGATTATATGTTTGGGAAGCTGAGGACCTAGAAATTGAAAACCAGGTGGAGATGTCCATCCTGGTCACTGAGGGAACTGGGGAGCCATTGATGACCACAGGCAGCCCCGCAACAGAGGTGCGTGCTGTTCCCCTCATCACGAACCTATGGGATTTGAGGTGGAGAAGACCACCTTCTAGAGCCCATCCAGTCTGGGTGGTGAAGAGAAAGCCTGATGTGCAAGATGGCCCTGGCTTTGACAATTTCGAACTGTGTGGCCTTGGGCAGATGACATCACTCTTTAGAGCCTCAGTCGCCACATCTGTGGAACGGGGGCAGGACTGCCACCCTCCGAGGACTGCTGTGAAGGTGGAATGAAATCGGGCACCGGAAATGCTTAGCACGGTGCTGGCCTCATTGTCCATAATCATTCCATGGTAGCTGTTATTAATAATCACATCTCCCCCGGCAAAGCAGCCAGATCTCAGCAGTTAGCCTCCGAATTTGGAGATCGCTGGGCTCTGAGGACTCCGGCCTGTCACCCCTTTCAGAGAGGGACGCTACATGCCGGAGAACAGCTTTTGCAAGCCAACAAGCCTGCACTTCCTGCCCTAGCTCTGTTTCGGTTCATTTCCAGACGTGCCAGCCTGGCTTCCTCAGTCCCTGGGCCGCACAGCCATTCCCCCCGCCCCCCCCGCCCGCATGCAGGGGACAATCCCAGCTGCTCCGCTCTGCTTCCTGCCACCCTCAGCAGCAGCCTGGTTGTTCCTGCTTCCCACACCCAGAGTTTCTGCCCCCGCACCCTACTCTCGTCAGGCGCCCGGCGTCCGAGCAAACGCAAGATTTTTCTATCAGCTTCTGACCTGCCCTTGTGCCTTCCTGTTCTGGGTCACCTGTCCCCTTTCCAGACTGATCCAGCCAGACAGTCTCTGTCTTGATCTCATTCTCTGTGATCACTGTGTTCTGGACAGGAATGCAGACGATGAGCCCACCTGCGTGTTAATTTACCATTTCCCACTGGGTACAGAGGGGCCTCGTTCCTTGCCTGTGTGCCCATGTCCCCTCTCCACACAGTGGGTCCCTCATGGCCAAGCCCAGGAGTGTACTGCTGTCCCCACCAGGGTGGAGCACGGTCACAGCCAAGGAAAGACTCAGTAAATGCTGAAGGGAAAGGGCGTTAGTCCTGGCCTGACAGTAGAGCCCAGTTAGGAATTAGTTCATCGTGCGGGCTCCACTCTTTTACTGTGACCTTGAGCAAATCACTTACTCTCTTCAGGCCTCCATTTACACACCTGCAAAAGGATGCAAATAACAGTACCCACATCACAGACCGTTGTGAGGATGCACTGGAGTTTTGAGTACAAGCAGCTTAGTTTGGCAAAGTGCTAGTAAGCACTTAGAAATGACGTCTGCTTCTGTTTATTGCTACTAGTTTTACCTGATTATTGGTATTATTTAAGCTTTCCTAGTCGCTTCGTGTCCCACACAGCCCTGCAAGGTATCGAAGCAGCTACCGTTTCTACTTCACCAGGGAGTGAACTAACTAACCCTCAGCGAAAGGCCGTTTTTTACAGGAATGCAGCTGGACTTGACCGGCCTCCTCTGGTCAGCGCACCTAGTGGCGGGCCACTCTCTGTGGAACACGGCGTGACCACCGAGACCTCTGAGAAAAGACCTCTGAGAAAAGATACATATAATTTAAAAGTGCAGTGTAATATTCATCCAGGCCCAAGTGTGAACAAGCACTCAGATGGTCACTTAGCACTCGGAGGGGAAAAGCAAAGATTTATTAAGCGAACTGGCTGTGCTCCTCCAGGGGTGAGGGAGAGTTTCCTTTCCAGTCCTCTGCTCTACCCTGGGAAGAAACAAAATTGGAAAACAAAATCTCTTGCGTGACTATTTGTATTATGCTGCGAAGGGAGACGAACATCAGATAGCGGGAGTGGACCCTGGTGGAGGCCCTCATAGGGGCAAAGAAGGGGTAATCATCGACCCAGAACAGCAGAAGGGAGAACAGAACTGTGATTTTTACTGGCATTTGTCCTAATCGCCTGTGCACCAGCTAGAGTGGCTGGATGTTTTCCTGGCCCCCAAGTTTCCTGGTTTAAGCCCAGCAGTTCGCTGCTGAGGGTCTGGGTCGGTACCTAGTGGTGGCCAGTTGGATGGGTGCACGTGAGAGGCTGGATGGCCTGGGACAGGACGAGAGGCAGTGGGCATGGTGGCAGGAACTGAGCCCTGAGCTGGTGTCTGTGCTCTCGGCCCTGCCCTGCAGCCCTGTGACCTGTGAGCCTACCTCTCTGGGCCTCAGTTTCCTCCTTTGTGATCTTGGGAGAGTCACAGGATGTTTTCTGGGCCTCCCTGAACATGGGGACCATGTCTGACTTGTCTTCCTTGGATGGGCCATGCGTATAAACACACTGCATCTGTTTTTAAGAGCTGAGCTGTTGGGTTTTTTGGAAAAGTTTTCAGGGCCCCTGTTATAAAGCAGAGGGCAGCGAGAGCCTAAGTAGCTAACGAGGCTGCTCCTGGGACCAGCAGGTGAGGCAGTGGGATACTGACCTTCTGTGCCTGTTCAGCGTCCCAGGCCCTGCTAGAGAAGCGGAAGGCGGGCTGCACTGGGGTACAGTGTAGTCGTTAAAAGCCCAGGGGTTACATGGTCGCTAGTTGGGGTAATGCAATCATCAACTATATTTTTAAAAGTCAAGAAGACCAATGACAGAATTGCCTCCGGTTTATGTTCTGCTCCAAGGTGAGTCTTAGGCTCTAGCCAAAGGTCACACAGGTACCTGACTGCGGAGTCAGACACCTGAGGCTCAGTTGGGAATGAGGCTCCGTGTGTCATTTCGTTGACAGATTTCCCCCTTACATCTCATGGTACAGAACAATTACGATATGCCTCCTTCTATGTGCATATATACCTGCAGGCTTTCGCGTCATGGTGATTATCAATTATTTAGCGAGATGTAACATTTATAACACTCAGCCAGAGGCTCCTGCTCGTGGTAAATCAGGCGTCCTAATGATGCTCAGTGATTCATCCACTTCATTCATTCGTCATTATTGAGTGTCTCCTGCACCCCCATGCTGTCCAGCAGGGGTTGGGGTCGGGAATCTAGAGATAAGTAGAACACTGCCCTCTCCCCCACCCCGAGACTCTCGGCCTAGTAAGAGTAACAAAGAGTAGGGCTGAGGTGCTGTCTGACGCCTAGCAAGTTTTTGGTAAATGAAAGCGTGAAGGAATAGGTAAAGGAATGAAGGTAGGCAAGTGCATAAAGGAAGCTGTCCTATCCCAGGGCAGTGAGGTCCCTAACCCCGCATGGCGTGCGTGAGGCAGGAGTCTCAGAGAAATCGCCTTGGAGCTGCGACACAGGAAGTCTTTTGTTTATCCTCTCATTTGGGAAACAATAATTGACTTTCTCCCCTGTGGCCAGCGGTGTGCTGGGCGGTGAGGAGGGGCTGGAGAGTAGGACAGGCACACACTCTGGCCCCCATGGAGTTGTAGGCTAGTGACATACGCTCTGTGGGAACGCCGGAAATTCCGGGAGCGTGCAGTGGCCATAGCTAGCCTTGTCTGGGTGGTCAGCAAAGATACCCCTGGGAAGGACCACTGATACTGAAATCAAAGACTGAGTCGAAGGTAAGGGGGGAAAGGAGATGGCGTGAGCCGGGGATGGAGGGGGCGGGTCTGGGTGACAGTTTTCAAGGACCCCTCCAGCTGCTGCGAAGGGCAGGGGCTGGCATTTCAGGGGGCAGCAACGGCAGGCCAGGTCAGGCGGCTGGGACAGTGCACGTCTGCTTTCCTTCTTCTGTCAAGCCTCAGGGGCCGAAAAGGCAGTTCCATTCCCACAGCTTCCCTTCCCTGGACACTCAGCCCCAGCTGCCTGCCTCTGGCCTGGTGCGTATCTTCTGTGTAAACACCCGCCCCCACCAGTGCGCTCCGAACAGAGTCTGTTTATAGTCAACACCAGAGCCTTTAGGCAAATCTGGGGTCAGTCTGTAGCTAAGTCCTTCTAAAATAGTTTTGGCTCTCTCACGCCTTGTTAGCCCACAGTCCTGCCTGGTCCTTATCTGCTCTCGACCATCCCCAACGTGGGCTGTCCTTTCATTCCAACATGCGCGTTAATGGTGTGATATTCTTGCCAGCACTGTAAAGGTAACTTGGGGGTTGTGTCAGTTAGCTTTCTCTGTATAACAAAGAGCCCCAAACCTTACAACCTTAAACAACACACATTTGTTATATCTCCTGAGTCCGTGGGTCGCCCGGGCATTCCTTTTAGTCCGGGCAGCTGGGCTAGGGCTTCCCAGACACGCTTGGGGGCTGAGCCCTGGGCCTGCCTCCATGTTATTTCTCACCCCCCAGGGAGGGCGCTAGTTCGGCCGCGTTAACGTAGCAGCAGCAGGACTCATTCCGAGCAGCAAGATGGAGGAAGTTCTGAGCACAAGCGCTTTTCAAGCCTTTATTCGGTCCCACGTGTTTTTGGCCTATTGGCCATAGCAAATTATGTGACCAAGTTCAGAGTCCAAGGGTGGAGGAACCAACTCCACTGCAAAGGGGTGTGTGTGGAAGGTGGAGTGAGCAAACTGGGGGGGCCTTACTGCCACCTTCTGTCCCAGTGGCTAAGATGAAGATTTGGAGCCAGACAGAATGGGGATGCCCCATTTTGGTCTGTTCTCTGCCGCTTACTGCCTTTGTCATCCTGGGCAAGTTGACTCATGTCCACTTTCCAAGCCTCCGCCACCCATTCATAATGTGGAAATAGCATGGCCCTGTGGGGATTTCATGAGAGGATCAGTTGAGAAAACATGTGGTCTGCACACTTCTCAGTGTTTGGGGCAGAGGAAGAGCTCCGCTGGGAGTCTGTTTTGATTCCCAGATAAGGTCTTCCAAAGCCAGGCCGTGCAGGCCTCAGCCCATTTATTCTAACCCTGGTCTTACCTCTCACGGTCACACCTTTATCCTTGTTCCTCGGAGACACTTTCCTCGAGCCTTTTGTTGTTGTTGTTGTTGTTGTTGCTAACCAGCTTCTCACTGGTACCTCGATGGAGAAGCCGCTAAAAATGTCAACTCCTTTTCAAGTTCTTCTTTTACCAAGTTGGTCATTTTTTCCCCCTCAGTTCTCCTGAATAGCACTCACAGGCCTGTGGCCCATGCGCCCCCACAGATTTGTCTATTTGTCCGTTTTCTTCACCAGGCCGAGCTCCTCTAGGGCAGGAACTGTGACTTACTCACCTTTCTGATTCTGGCACTGGCTCTGTGTGTGGAGCAAAGTAGGTATTTAGTTAAAAAATATTTGCTGTAAAATTGTTGCGTCAGTGGAGACAGGGCGGAATGCCTGGTGAATGACCTTGAGTCATCTTCAAAAGGCAGCAGAGCACCTAAACATCCAAACTCGTGACACTTTTCTCCTCCCTCCTTCCAACTGGTGCCATTTCCAGCCTCAGCCTCGGCCTTTCTGACCTGGAAGTGCCCACAGAGGTCATGAGCATCGCCAGGGGCTGTGGCGGGTGGCAGCTTTGAGCTTTGTAACCAGGACACTTCCACTCGGGGACCAGAGATGGACCGTCCCTCGACCTGCTGAGGTAAATGACTCACAGACATTCCCTGCAGAAGTGAGAGGTGTTATCTTCTCTGATTTCTTCCTTGGATTATGCTGGGTGGGGTCAGGGACGTGTCCCCCGCCTTCTTGGTCTCTTTGTAACTTGGCCTGTTCTCCTGGATAGCCCACAAAGAGGGAACTCTTTCTCCCTCAGGGAAAAACACAGGCCTCTCAGAGTACCAGGGAACCTCTCTTTTTCTGAAAAGGAAACTGGAGCTTTCATGAAAATTGGTCAGTAAAATCCTAGACAGGGAGCATTCTTCTATGACAAGTGTCTGTCATCCCCAAGGAGGCCTGACGTGTCCTGGAGTGAGAGTCAGCCAACAACTATGACCCTCAGGACAAATCTGACTTGGACGCTTTTCATCAATAAACTTTTCAGCCACGCTCATCATTCAGGCCTGCCTGTGGCACGGCGGCATGCAATGGCCGTTGCCGTAGAGGCCGTGTGGACACAAAGCCTAAAATATTTAGTTTGGTCCCCACAGAAAATGAGGGCCAGCCCCTGGTCTAGAGCTGAGCTGTCCACATATCACAGCCACTCCTCATGTGGCTCTTTCTATTTTGATTCATGAAAATGAAACGAAATTAAAAATTGAGTTCTCAGTTGCACTTCCCAGTTTTCAAATATGAACGGCCACAGGTGGCCCCGGGCTCCCACAGCAGGGCCGATGGAGACCTGGGGTGTCTAACTCGGCTTGGGGGCAGCTGCACCACTGTGGGAGAAGGAGGTTGGGGGGGTGTGTCTATCGTATATGACTATTGGTGAGGACACCTACCTACCTACCTGCCCACTTCTCCGTAAAAGTGCAGTCACTTTGGACATGTCTTTGTTCAGCCAATGTATGGTCTCTTATATGAGTCCATAGAAACGAAGGCACTTGGCCCTTGGGATTTATTAGTTTTATATATGCAAATGGGTGGATATGAGCTTAAGCCCTCCCTAGTCACAGGCAGCCAGAGGCATTTGGGGCCTCCCCTAAAGGTGCACACACAATGACCCAGTGTCCCCACGGGCTGAAGACAGAGGCCAGGGAGATAAGAAATAGGAGAGGAAGAAAACGAGCCAAAGATAGCATTCTTGGAAGAATGGGGAATGAGGCAATACAAGGTGGTGGGGACGGGCACGTGGACCCACTTTCAAAGAACCCGTGGAAAAAAGCCATGGCGATTGGGCCTTATCTCCTCTCAGAAGGGGTGGGCACAGCCCAGACCTTACCTGGAACGCATTTGCATCCCCAGCTTCCAGCAGGATAGATGCAGAATGTGTATGTACCACCAACTGCTAGTTTCTTTCTTGCATCAACACAGACTTCTGAGCCCTTTCTAGGCACCGAGCACTGTTCCAGGCAGACAGAGACCCCGGGAGTTCCCATCCTAGCAAGGAGTTGGGGAGGGGAACAGACTGAGGGGAAGCTGAAAAAATACATTTATGAGTGTCAGCGTTGGGACCGGTTGTGCGGAGGACAGCTTAGGTGTTGCGGCCCAGGAGAAGTTTATGGAACCCAGCCACAGTGCTGATAAGAGACCACCAGGGAGGGTGAAGGGGAGCAGGGCAGGGAGTGGGGTTTGCTGATCAAAGGACAGGCAGGGGGGCCAGGCCTGTTTTGCCCCTGTGCATCCTTTCGGGCTTGAGGAGTCACGTGCATGAGCCCTTTCCCTTAAAACTCAGGCATTTCCTCCCACCAAATACGCGTTATCAGCGAGCCCAGAAGCAGCCTGGGGGCCGAGGCATTCCGATTAGATAAGAAGACATCCTGGCAATTTAGTTATGAAAACTGGCCCCAGAGAGAGCTGGTGGAATTTCCGTAGCTGATAACCTTTCCGAAAGAGCCCCAGTTGCTGAAACAGGGGGTTGTTTCCCTGGAAGAGAGGAGACCGGAGAGCCAAATATCTGAAAGGCTGTCAGGGGGAAGAGGATTAAGTGACGCTGCAGGATTTCAAGGAGGAGATCCATGCAGAATGAGTGAAATGCACATTTCATTTCCGGCTGTTCCCCCCCTCCCTTCCTCCCTTCCTCCCACAAACACTCCTAAGTTCCTGATACCATGCCACACACTGGAGGTAAAACAGGATAAAACAAGCTCTATGTCCTCAAGATGTTAATAATGTAAT
The DNA here is from genome assembly GCA_004026545.1 of Mormoops blainvillei. Classification (NCBI taxonomy): domain Eukaryota; kingdom Metazoa; phylum Chordata; class Mammalia; order Chiroptera; family Mormoopidae; genus Mormoops; species Mormoops blainvillei. Next base: position 47,091 of record PVJD01002579.1, on the reverse strand, counting down.
AGCAGAAACAGACCAATGAACAAGTCGGTGGTATGTACAGAGGCAGTTCTGGGTTTGGTGAGGTCTGCAGCTAAAACTATGGAGCTCTCTTTAAGAAAAAATAAGCAAAGTTATGAATTTAAAGTAAGATACAAGCCCTAGGTAAGTGGGGTGCCGCTGAGGAGCCCTGGGGCTTAAGCTCCTGGCCACGGGCTTGGCCGCCCCCGGTTCGCGTGCTGTGGGGTGGGTGGATGCCTTCCCTACTCAGGCTCCCGGAGCCCCAGGCGCTGGCGGGCACCAGGGGTTGCTTACTGGACAGACATGTGGCAGAAAGCCTGGCAGTGGGATTTCTTGTAAGGTCGTAGTGGGTGGACTTCACTTTTGCGTCCTCTGAACCCTTGTTCTTGGGCTAATGAATTAGGACTAAAGACCTTTTCTATTGATTGATTGATTGATATAAGCCCTAATCTAATAGAGTTCATGGCCTTTTTCTTTTTTGAAAAGTTTTATTTCTTCTTCTTCTTTTTTTTTTTTAGAAAGAGGAGAAGGGAGGGAGAAAGACAGGGAGAGAAACATTGATGTGAGAGAGAAACATCGATCAGTTGCCTCTCATACACGCCCTGACCCGGGACCGAGCCCGCAATCCAGGCATGTGCCCGGATCGGGAATGGAACTGGTGACCCTTCGTTTTGTAGGACGGCCAACCATACCAGGCAGGGAGCTACTGGGATTTTTAAAGGCACTTCCCTTACAGGCCTACAGGCCGACCTTATGTGCCCACTTCCGGGACTGCACTGGGCAGGAGCTCCTGAATTTCAGGAGTGTTAAGTGCTGGTGAAATGTTTGCCCCATTTGTGAAGGGCTGACTGTGGGTCAGACACGAACAGCCCCAAACGTGGGCCGGTTTAACCCCCGCAGCCACCCTGGGAGCAAGCTGTGCTGTCACTCTCCCTGTTTCACTGACGATGACAGTGCCGAGGCACAGAGTGGTTAAGTAACTCACACACAGAGGCACAACTCATAGTAAGCGGTCACCTGCCTTTTTTTTTTTTTAACTAGCAATATACGGAAATACCTTGAGTAACCAAGAGTTCTTACCCGCATGTTGGAATGCTTTATTAGGTGCCAAGGTGGAAGAGATGGAAACTAAGATCAAGTGTTAACCATCCCGGTGTGTTAACGGTACTTGAACTCCCTCTCACCTCTGTACCTTCTCCCGGACAGTGAGGACAGGCTTGTCGGTGCCTGCATCCCTTCAGCAGGTTTTTACTGAGTGCTGGAGATGTGCCTGATCCCGGGGAGGTGGCAGTGAAGAGCACAGGGTCCCTGTTCCCCTGCAGCTCACAACCCAGCCCCCTCCCTCCACATTGCTCTAGGCATGTTTCCCGGCAGCCCTCCTTGGTCCCAGTGCCCTCAGGTCCTGGCCCTCCCTGTACCTGTGGCCTCGCAGACCTTGGGTGCGGGCTCTTCACGGTCAGCAGCAGGCTTCGGTGGTGATCGAGCATTGTCACCACCTCCTACAAAGGTCAGGCGCCTGAGAGCTGCGGCCCTCTGGGACGCTCAGAGACTCAGCCCTCGTTTACAGCTGGGCTGCAGGGGAGGAAGCCAGGGTCCCGGGTTCTTCAGAACAGGCTTTCCCAGTGGTTCCCGCTTGCCAGCGATTTGTCCTTCACCTCACTGACAAAATGGGACCAGTTCCACCCCCCAGGGCAGATGGACCACACAGTTGCGGAGGGTTCAAGAGAATGGACCTTGGAGGGACTAAGCCCGGTAGGCACCCGTGGCTGCCTCTGTCCAGCCCTTGGGGCTGGTGCGTTATGCCTGGGAGTTGATTCCTCATCTGTAAGAAAGGAGATGATCATAGTAGCCGCCTGCAAGAGTTCATCAGGATTAAATGAGACGATGACTCAAAGAGCTGGGCACAGAGCTGGGTCTGTAGTACATGCTGACAGAATTACGGACGTGACACCTGTAGTGTCATTTATAGCTGAGCCACTCTGTGGTGGGACATGGGTCAGCTGTGAGGATGGCGGCAGGGCTCCCCGCGCCGCCGCCTCGGGGAACGTGTCTGCCTAGAGCGGAAACGTTGCTTCCAGGGAAGGGTGGACATTCCAGGGATATCTGTGGTGGCCAGGCCTGGGGCCTTGCAAAACTAGTGTCACAGATATGGGGGCACCACCAGAAGCGTGGAAATTTCCCATGTGCTTCTAGAAGCCAAACCCATAGATTGAGTCACCCTTAAAAAACTAATTTTTATTCATACCTGGCTGATAAACATTTGGGTTTTTACCAGTAAGCTTTGCTCCCAGTGGGCATCCAGTTGTACCTGTCTACCTTTAGGGTTGTGTCACTGATAGCTCTGGGACAGAGTCCAAATTCCATAGCCGGACGGACCAGGCTCGCCGTGACCTGGGCCGTCGCTCTCCTGGCCCCAGCCCACCTTCTGCCAATCCCAGAGTTATTCTGAGAGTAGCGTTAAGAGTGCGGACTCTGAAGACAGACGATCTGAGTTCGAATCACACTTCTGTGCCATCCCGGACAAGCCGCTTCAGCCCTCTTCTCCTGCCAGATGGACATAGTAGACGGCAATCGCACCAACCTCAGGGGGGTTGTTGTGAAGATTAAATCTGTTTTGGTGTGTGTGTGTTTTTTTTTTTAAGAAAAGACCACTTTTCTTTTTAAAAAAAAATTTCATTTATTTATTTTTAGACAGAGGGGAAGGGAGGGAGAAAGAGAGGGACAGAAACTTCAATGTGTGGTTGCCTCTCACGCACCCCTTACTGGGGACCTGGCCCACAACCCAGGCATGTGCCCTGACTGGGGAATCGAACCGGCGACACTTACCGTTCGCAGGCCGGTGCTCAGTCCACTAAGCCACTGAGCCAGGGCTAAATCCGTTAATAAATGTAGAAATGCTTGGAACCCTGCTAGACACAGAGCAGTCTCTAACGTCTAGTGTTTTATATGTAGAATGCTGCTAGGCCTGCCCGGGCAACCCCCTGGAGCCGGGACCGCTGGGGCGACCCCACAGGCCTTCCCCGACCAGAGTCAACGTTGTGGCCGGACCAGCCCTTGTGGTTCTCATTATGATTGTAAGCTGCACCTCAGAAATAACCATCATGGAGCTTTGGGGGAAAAAAACCAAAACCAAGATTTATGACTCAAGCGAAATCACAAATAGAGAGAGAGGGAAAGAGAACAGACTGGGCTTCTGCTTTTCCTGGGGTGGAGGGTAGGGTCCCTGCGGTTTCACTTTGTTGGTGGATGTAAAACAGGGGAGAGGGAAGGAGAGCCTGGGAAGGGAAGAGCAGTCATTTGCGTGGCCACCTAACCAAGGCTTTCTAAAGGGGGACTTCCTGGGTGGGCGGCCTGGCTGTTCGTCTCTCTGTGTAGCTTGTCACTGGGTTTTCTCCAGGTAGACGTCTTTGAAATGGATGCCTTGGCAATCGAGAGCCAAATCCAGGCCCTTGCCTCATAATCCAAAAAGCTAATTGTCAGGGGCTTCCACTACAAATACATATAGAGAGAGAGATGTGGCTGTGCCTATAGGTGCAGCCCCCTCCTGTGTTCCCCATAAATACAAACACATTCACTTTGAATGAAGTGATACCCTCCTTCGTACTTTCCACTTTGAACCAGCCTTCAAAACTCACCTCGAGTGTCACCTCTTCTGGGAATCCTTTCCCCATACTTGCACCTCCCCCTCCGGCCGCAGCCCTCAAACGCCTGGTGTGTGTCTTGACCACGCTGCTTGTCCTGGGTGGCCCACCTGGTGTCCATGTTCCCTGTTAGACCGGGAACTCCTTGGCGTCACAGGGGCTTATGAAAAGCCACCGTGTGACGTACGTCTTTGCTTCTCCAGGACCAGGGAGGGACGTAAGAAGGCAGCGCCTGCTTGTTGTCTTGCGCACACTGAGCCAGCCCCGGCCGCAGGGCTGATGAACGCGCCGGACAGCCAGCTGACCACCCTGCTGGGTGGACACAGGCCTGGGCCCCTTAGGGGTTATTTCTCTCTTTTTCAGCCCCTCAGGCATCAGCCAGCCTTCATGCTTCCTGTGAGCCCTGTCTCCTGCTTTTGGGGAACTGAAAACAGGGGGTTTCCATGTCTGGGGCCACCTCGGTGTGGCTCACAGCTCGGCCTGGGAGCTGCCGGGGTACCTGCTGTGTATAGGTCTTCATGCCTTCGGCTAAGTTGAGCAAACAAGCCCCGCAAAATAGCTGCTTTTTCTGTCTGGATTGTGGAGGGGAGGAGGAGGGCACAGGGGAACCAAAGCCGGCTTCTCTGCTGTCCGTTTGGCAAACACTGTCCTGTGTACGATGTCCGAGGGCTGTGTATGGAGGAGACCCATCACCATGCCGCTCAATGTTCTGTGTGTAAACACTCGCTCACGGGCACTAAAAGTTCCCTCTGTGCTGGGGGATTGGCCCTCAGCAAAAGAGGAAGAGGGCAGGCCTTTGGGGCAGGAGGGAGAGAATTGGGTGTGGCGCTCCTTGAGGCGCAGGAAGGATCTCTAGCAGCCATGTCTAGGCTGGCCCAGAGCCCGAGGATCCCCTCAGGCCTGTTACTGTCAGCGTTTAGCTAATTATTAATAAAAGAGAGAGGAGCAAAGGGAGTTAGACATTGAGTTAATAAATGGGAGAACGAGCCTGCTTGCCTAGCCAGGAAGCTACAGTTTCACACTCCAGGGGACCAGCGCTTCTCCGTTCCCCCTCGGGTACCAGATTGTTCGGGGTGTGCAGGAGGAGGTGCTGGGCCGTAGGGGCCTGTCAGTCTCCGTAGGGGGTGTACACCCATCCAAAGCCCGCGAAAACTTGGAAAGTTGATCAGTCATTTTGAAAAAGCTTCTGGTCTTTTCCAAGCTAATATAATCCAAGCAGAACAAAGAAGCGTGCGCGCTCGCTCTCTCTCTGGAATCTGCGCTCACCCCTGCAATGGCGTGCCCTCTCTCCGTAACCATGTGGCCTTAGCAGCTGCCATGTGGCCCATGGCTGTGGGGACTCCACACGCAGGCTCCAGGAGGGGGCCCGAGTCCCACAGCACAGCCGTGGACTGTAGCTGGAAACACACACGCTAGTAGCCAGATGCTGGACTGGACTGGACTTTAACGTGGCCTAGACAGTGGCTCTTGTGTTGACCACAAGATTGGACCTTTTCCGCGGCAGGATGGATGGAGATGGGACGTGGGACAGTCAGGAGGGAAACCCCCTTCATTTTACATCATCCATTAAGTTTACCACCAGACCCTATCCTCCCATGCTGGTCTCAGGAAATTCTTTTCCTCCTAACACCGTAAGAACTCTACTTCCACTGGTAACAAAATCCATTTGTAAAACCAGGACTTTGGCAATTTTCTGGGGAAATACCTATTCCTCCAGCACAAACAAGGATCTTGAAATTCCAGGAGTCTGCAATGCCTGACGAAACCCACCTCTTCAGGCAGCAAGTGGGGCCTGCCCCCAATGTGCTGGGGGACCGCCGCATGGAGCGTAGCCGAGTTAAATGCGTGAGCCATAGGAGAGAGCAGCTGGGCGGGCCCAGGGGGCTCGCCGCCCTCCGCCCTCCGTGCCCCTCCTTGCTTCCCTGGAATCCCATCAAGGGCTTGGTGACAACTCCTGGCTACGAACCTCGTTTTCTCTTTCTCCATTTGCTGTTTGGTGAACCGACTGTCTTCCTTTAACCCTCGGATTGAGAACATCTGGCGTCTGGGCAGAAATCAAAGAAGGAGCCCAGGGTGAGGGCTGCAGGGGTGCCCCAGCCCCGGGCCACTCCTGAAGGCGGGCCTCTGTGCTGGGAAGGGCCCCATCTCAAGCAGAATCGCTTTTGGTCAGGGAGCTCTCAGTGGGAACTTTACAAAGGTGTTTGTATTCCCTTAGCCTTTAAAAATACACACAGGTTCCCCCCCCCAAAAAAAAAGATAAAAGGTTGGCTTGGACTATCTCACCATAGCACTAGAGGGTGCGAGGAGGTGTCTGGGAGGCCCCGAGGCCTCTTCTCAAAGGGCGGCTCCTTTTTCACCTGCTTTCTGCGCAGCAGGTCCTCCACGGGCCCAACTCACCTGGAAGACAGTAGGTCCCCGTCCACTGTGCCACTTCCTCACTTGGCTTCTTCATTGAGTCAGTCAGCAAATGTAGATGGGGTGCCTCCCAGTGCCAGGCAGCATTCAGAGAGCTAGGGAGCTTCAGTAACTAACAAAGGGCAACCCCTCATGAAGCCTACATCGTGGTGGTGGGGTGGGGGGGCTTCTGATCAACCTCACAGCTGATGGACAGATCCAAGGCATCGTACAGCAAGAAGAGGAGAAGAGCTGAGAGATGGGGCGGGACTGGGGGGCGGGACTTGTGAGTGTCACGAGAGTGCCTGGGGCTGGCCACACTGCGAAGACAGGCTAGGAGAGACCTGGAGGACTCGAGGGCATGACCCTTGTGGGTACCTGTGGGGACAGCCACGGCCAAGCCCTCAGGTGGGAGCAGTGAGCCTGGTGGGTTAGGCGCAGCAGAGCATTCAGGGGGCTCTGCAAAGAGAGTGAGGGGCCGGCAGGTTGATGGGCAGGGAGGGCGGGGCTGCTGGCAGGGTCTCCTCAGCCTTTGGGAGACAGCACCCCCAGGACTTCCTATGTCTACCTCCCTAAGCTCCTCCAATCCCTCAGCCTCGCCCCTCGGGGAAAGCACCCTTGGTCCCATCACCAGACCTGGACCTTCTCCCTGTGAGCCCCTGATATCCCCAGCGACCTCTGGCCTCATGTTCCCAACTCCAGGTGGGACTTAGTCCACCAGGACTCAGGGGTGAACTGATGAGCTCCTGAGACTCGCAACTTGGGCAAGACCCTGCCCTTGCCCTCCCAGCACCAAATGCTGGGGATGGGCTGGGTGGGCTCTCTGGGGTCCCTGGGCACTAAACCAGGTGCATCACTTCTGGGCAGGGTCGGGATGTGAGCCCAGCACTTCGACACCAGGGCCTTTGTTCATAACCCTGTGCCAAGCTGGCATGCAACAGACGGGACTCAGAGCCAGAGAGAACCAGGGTGGCTCAAACTCGCCCACCCCACCCCTTTCCCCAGCGGACGGCGTGGCACAGAGCAGGGAAGTAATTTGCCCGAGCTCACACGGCATTTGGCGTAGAGGCAGGGTTTGAAGCTGGGCAATGCCATTCCTGGTCCAGCGCTTCGTCCGCAAGCCCAAACCCCTCCTTTGGCTCTGAACCCGTAGAAACACGGAGGCCAGGTCCTACCTCCCACCCCGAGTGAAAGCAGCCTCTTACCTTATCCTCTGTTAAATGTAGCCCCTTCTCCAGGAGGTGACAACATGTGGGTGATTGTCCCAGGCCTGGGATCGACCAGATCTGGGTTCAAGGGTCAGAACTCAGGTGAGCTGGGGCGAGCCTCACCTCTCTGACCTCTGGTTCCTCTTCTGGCCGCTGGGGCTACAAGGCTGAATGGCTTTCCCTGATTTGCTCTGAGGACCAAGCACGGTGGCCAGTCCGAGGGCCCAGCCATCCCGGTGCCCCTGGCCCTCAGCAAACGTGGCTTCTTGTCCCCGCCTCCTCAGTCACTCCCCCAGCTCCCTCCCCACTCTGCTCCAGGGAGCCCCAGTGCGCTGCACCGCAACCCCCCCACCCCCCGCCAAATCTCTCCGCAGCAAAACTTCATCCAGTGGTCGCTCTTGTGAGCAGCCACTCTGACCTCATCTTGTGCGGCATTGCAAGTCCAGGAAACCAGGCCGGGCCGTACCCACCCCGGGGGCTGGGGCAACTCACTTTTTTATTCTTGCCCCGTAATTGCAGGGTTAGACAGTGGTTTCTCTGTTGCCTGAAAGTCCCAGCACTCTCTCTGTTTCTCTCTGATATGTAATTGTATCTCAGGAGCCCACAGCAATTAGGCCTCTGGCCCCTTGGTGGGTGCTGTTTTGTATGGAGACAGACGTCTGGATGAAAAGGAAGCCATTAGCTGGTCAAAGCAAACTGTGCAATTAGTCAAGCCCTTTAATGAGGCCTCCACATGGATTTGGTGGCTCAGGGTGGTGGGGGAGCTTTAAAAGTCTCCATCAACTCTTTTTATCTTCCTGCCCCTTGATCTAGAACAGTCTGCCAGAGCCCAGATCTTGGGTGCTGGCTGGGGAATGAGTTGTGGGACAGGGGCCAGCAAAGGAAGGGGACGGGGATTGTACTGTCTAGAAGACTCCAGGGCTGGGAGGGTCATCATGTCTGCAAAGTGGGGGGTCGATCGGGTCCTCAGCTCCAGAGTTTGCCAAAATGCAGGCTGCCCGGAGCCCAGGCCAACACTCCAACTCAAGATCAGCTGGAAGTGTAGCGTCTCAGCCCCTCCCAGGCTGGGTGACCTTGGACAAATTAACTTCTCTGTGTTTCAGATTTTCATCTGTAAAGTTGGGATGATAGTAACTCACTCAATCCTCATGACCAACAGATGTATTTTGAGTGCTCATAACCTCTTACCTGGGGAGAGGGGGCTGACCCCACCACAGGCCTTTAAGGAGGTCCTGGGAGTCTGTGAGAGTTGACTCGGGTCAGGACAAGTGGCCGACCATGCTGATCTCCATCCATGACAGGACTCTTCCAAGTGCTTTACATCGACCTCTGACCCACCTCACGATGCCCCTTTGAGGGTGGCGCTAGTTTTAGCACCGACACCCTGTCCCCGTGCCCACTTTACAGAGGAGGGGAAAAGGACACGGAGAGGTTAAGAGACTTGCCCAGACATGCCCGGCAAAGATTTGGCAGAGTGGGCTTCAGACTTGGGCAACGTGGCTCTGAGTCCCCGTGCGTAACCACTGGGCTTACTGCCATCGGCATGGAGAAGCAACAGCATCTATGTGGTTGTTCCCATGTGACCACAGGCTATGACAGAGGCGTGCACTGGGGCCAGGCTGGGTCTGCCTGATGTTTTGGCGAATGCCAAATAGACCTCACAGTCTGGGCTCTATGGTGTTTGGAGGACTGAGCAACCCTGCCCCCCAGGAAGGGCTGAGTCCCACCCTGCCCCCAGGGAGGACTCGCAGCCTCCCTCTAGCTCAGACCCCCACACCCGCACACCCAGGAGGCCCCTGCTGCTTTCTGGGGCCCCCGAAGCAGGCGGAGAGCAGCGGAACTGGGTGGGGGCAGGGCAAAGACCCATCTGTTTGGAATTAGACGCGACCGAGCCCAGTTGGCCAGAAACCAGCTCCGTTGAGCCAGAAAGCAGAGTTTGGAAACACGCCGCCAAATGTCTAAGCATAGCTGACTGTCCTCTTGAGAGTCCATCCTTGCCTCTTCCCTCCAACTCTATTTTCCCAGCACCTTCTGCACGCCGGGCTGGGGGCAGACACAAGGAGACCCTGTCCTCGCCCTCGGAGGATGGGAGGAGGGAGACAGCGCACCGGGGTCGCACCCTGAGAGCGGAGAAGGACTTTACTCCAGGGAAGGCAAAGGGGACCAACCACGACAGTAACAGTGTTTGTCGTGTACTAACAGCATGCCACAGCTTCCTGTTTCACCCCTTGGGTCAGTGCTAGGGTTGTCTCCAGTTCGCTGGTAAAACCTGGGCTCCTGGGGATCACTAGCAAGACCCCACAGTCACCGAGTGACTGCTGGGATGTGGACCCAGGCTTCCTGGGTGCCAGCTCTGGGCTCAGGCTCACGGGCAGCTGTGGTGTGGGGTAAACTCCTCCGGGGGGCGCAAATCAGAAAGCCTGAGTCCCACTGCCTGCTCTGTCTCTTACGAGCGGTTGGGCCTCACACAGGTTGGTTGACCACTCTGAGCCCCAGGCAGGTTGGTTAACCTCTCTCAGCCGTGCCAGACAACGCATATGACGCTGTGGCTTGTCCCCACAGGGACAGTTCAAGGAGCTCCAGCCACAACGGGCCTGTGACAGTGCTTTGGGAGTCAGGCAAGGACCTAGCTGGGCTCCTGGCAAGAGTGCCATTGTCCTATCGGCTTTTTGGTTGGGCCCGGAGAAGGAAACGCAGGGCTGGGTGGGGCTGTAGGGAGCCCCCGAATCTGGGGACAGTGTTCCCAAGCCCTCGTCCCTGGGAAGCCACTTGTATTTCTTTGTTTTGCTTTGTTTTGTATTTTAATTTTTAAAACTGTTGCGGGGTCTGTGCCCCCACACCCCCCTTCCTTGGCTCCCTTGCTTGTGCTCTAGGTTATTGTCCATTGTTCCTGCTTGGCCCGGGGGCCAAAGGCCCTGGAAATGGAAGCCCAAATCTCGAGGAGCTGTCTCGTTAAACACAGCCCTTGGGAGACCACTAGAGGTTTTAGAGCTGCCGCCATATTTTAGGTTTTTCTTAAGGGTAGTTTTATGTTCTGATCATACAAGCAGCCTTGACCACTGAAGAAAGTCCTGAGAAGAAAGTGTAAAGACCCAGGGTGGGGTGGGTGGGGGTGGAATCCCACATAAACACCCCTCCCAGGAAGTACTTATCTTAGCGTCTTAGAGTATTTCCTGTCTTTTTACTTTGGTTCCTATTTTGCTAAAACGGTAATTCTGATGTGATATTATCTGCTTTGTTTTTTCCCATTGAACAGTACAGCAGATGTCTTCCTGTGTTACTGTTCAGGACCATTAATAACGACGCGGACTCTTCTGTCACAGAACTGATAGTTGAACGCACCACGGTGCACTTAATAATTTCTTCACGGCGGAGCATGTGGGAACCCTCTGGCATTTGGCTATTAAAATTGGCAAACCTCTTCCGGCAGCATACTCCGTCTGCATGCTGAGCCACCCTGGAAGAGCCCTAGGAGGGGAATGGCAGGGCGAGGAAGAGCCCTTCCGGAGGCTCTGGGCACCCACAGGGCTGGCCTTCTGTGATAGCTCGAGGGGCGCCGGGGCGGGGCAGGGCTGGCTGGAACAAAGCCTCCTTACAGCGGTCTCCCGTGTCTGCCCAGAGTGGATCAGAACGCATTTGCTGTGACTCAGGAGGGCACAAGATGGGTCGGACTCAACATGTTTTCTTTTTCTTAAAAATGTTTATTGAATTTCTTGGGGTGACTGACATTGGTTAGTAAAATTATACAGGCTTCCAGTGTACCATTCTATAATACAGCGTCTGTATATCGTGTGTTTACTGCCCCAAGTCAAATCTCCTTCGGTCCCCACTTATGCGCCATGTATCAGTTTTCTTCCTCTCCGCCCCCTTTCCCTCTGGTAATCACCATACAGTTGTCCGTGTCTATGAGGGCTTTTTTTTTTTTTTTTTAATAACCCCTTCGCCTTTTTCACCAGCCCCCACAATCCCCCTCCCCTCTGGCAGCTACCAGCCTGTCCGGGGTGTCTATGAGTCTGTTTCTATTTTGTTCGCAACATCGTTTCTTGGTGCCCTTGAGGAAGCTCTGAGAGTGCTGATGATCTGTCGTTTCACTTGAAGCCAGCATGACCAGGAGGATGGGGAGGACAGAAGTGACTGACAGGGCGCGGAGGCGTTGTGATGCTGACATGGGCGGCCACCTCCAGCAGTTCATCATGCAGTGTGTACAAAACACAGCACGTGCGTGTGGGCACAACCACGCGCTGCCCTCTTCCTGTCCCTGCTCTTCATCTGTGGACGTCTGACCTGTTGTGTATGAACTTCTGTGTTGATTCTCTCTGGAGCCTGGGGTTTAAGCTGCCTTCATCCATCTCGCACCCAGCTGTAGCCCCACCTCCTGGTGCAGCACCCTGCCCATAGCAGGTGTTCAGCGAATACGTACTGAGCGAATGACTGGTGAATGGGTGAAATGTAAAGACCCCCTCGAAGGTCCCAAAGCGCAATTGTTAGAAGTTACAGCACCGGACCACACTGATTGGCTGCGTTCTTAATGTGTGCCTGGCATGTAATCCCAGACACCTCCCGGGCCACCCTACGAGGTGGCTCTCTTGCCATCCCACGGGTTCCCTGACTCCTACCACCTTACCGTTATAACAGAAATATTTCCCCATGGTTTAAAAAAAAATTCTTCGTGACCCAGAATTTTTCTATCTTTAACATACAGAAGAACATTCTGGAATGTGTTTGACACTTTGGATGGCTGAGCGTTCACCTGAGAGAGGAATTGCTGGGGCGTTGCCCCAGGCGTATGTTCACGATATAGTCTTTCCTATAAGGCAGCCGGGCACCTGCTTGGCTCGCCGCCTGCTGCGCAGCCCGCCACCAAGGAGCAGACAAGAGTCACACACAGCAGCTATGCTATTCACTCAGCGTTTGTTGAAATGCAGGTTCACTCAAAGTAGAACATCAACGTGCATTAATATCCTACACTCGCTCTAACAATCTAAGGGAAATATAACACACAGAACAACCGATGGGGGATAACGAACCCGAGTCTCGATCCGCCGGTCTGAGATACAGCACGGTGGGCAAAGGAGTCATCCGTGTCTTGCAAGGAAGCACCTCTGGGGCCAGGTGGGCAGCAGGGCGGACAAAGTCCTCCGTCCAGCAGGGCAGCACCTCTGGCAGCCAGGGCCAAGGGAGATAGCGTGGCATGGAGCAGAGCTCTGGCGTGCAGAGCTTGGCTGTCTCCACCGTGGTCTGGAGCCGGCCTCATTTATACCCTTGAAAGTGGTGGACTCCACCCTTCTGGGTCTCTTGATAAGGGCCTTGGCTCCGTTGACCACAAGTGGGGAATTCCCCTACGAGCCTATCTGTGGGTGGTCCCGCTCTACAGACATGGCGGTTCTGATCAAGTGCGCAGATATCTTGGGTGGGTCTCCTTGTCAGGTGTGTCTAGCGTGACATAGGTAGGTAGTTTTCTCTCTTGTGCCAGAGTGTATTGGCAGACTGGCAGCCATGTTGGTTGGCATGAGTGACTCCGGTTGTTTTATATACTTTACACTGTCTTGACCGGCCCACTGCCATCTTATTGGTCCTGCCCTCCACACACATGGAGTATGCCTCTGTGAACTTGTCCCAGTACTTCCAGGAGGTTCTCAAGAGCAGCTAACTAGTCTGCTTTCCCATGAACAGGGCGTGAGCATCCATGTCTGCAAAAACCCTCTGACACTTGGCATCACGGGGCCTGCACGTTTATGCCAGGCTAGCAGGTGTCAAGTGATATTTCATCCTGTTTTTATTTGCATTTCTCTGGTTGCTGATGAGGCCCCAGTCCTCCGTGCCTCCCCCAGCCTCCGCCTGGCCCCGCCCCCACCCCAGGTTCACTCTCTTTTTTGGCCTTTCTCTGCGCCCCCTCAACTGCTCATCGAGAATCGCAGGCTAAGGTTGCGAAGGCAAACCCAGCTGTGGAGTCTCACATGGCTGAGATCGAGCCTGCCCCAGCACCTCTAGGCTATGCCGTCTCGACAGAGGGCCTTCACCTCTCTGGGCCTCTGAGTTCTCACCTGCCAATCAGGGAGTAAACTTGAGAATTAGGTGAGATCATTTATGCCGAGTGTTGGCACTCCGTACTGCTGAGCAGCAGCAGCTGCCGGGAGTTAGGGCCCTCGCTGTCCTGCTTTGTCATTATCTGTTTGCCTGACCAGCCTCCGCAGCCCGGGAGGACCCCGGGGCGGGGCTGCGTGCCGCACTTCTTTCTATTTTCAGCTCCCAGCAGTGCTGGGCAAAGAGACCTTGAACGAATCGTGTTAGCCTCACTGGAGGAGAGTGAAGTGTCAGATGATGGGTTGGCCTAGATGCCTTCCAACCCTGAAATTCTATGATCAGGAAATTAACCAGGAAAAAGTTCTCCTTACTGGGTCCTTTCTAAGGTTTCTCGATGGGACTTTATTACACACTGCAGGTAATTATAGGAGGCTTCGGTGGCAGAGAGCTCTGCACGGCCTGATGGCTGCTGGGTGCATTTGGGGGGCTATCATCTTTCTGCTGTCCAGGCGATCAGAGTCCTGGTGGAGGCAGGGCCTCTCCCTTCAGCTGGGCGGTGGGAAGCAGCTGTGGGGGACCCAGCCTCAAGCTGGTGACCCTTCACTATCTACCCTGGGGGATGGCAGGCCAGCATCTAAGTGGCATGCGAATGACATCCAGAAAGTCATGGAAAACAGAAGCAGGGGAGACCTTTAGAACACCCAGTCCGGGGGTCACAGTTTCCTGTGCCCGCAGGGGCCACATGGGGAATACCAGTGCATAAAGAGGCCTGGGTAAGGCAATAGGGAGTAGTGGAGCCTCTGGCAAACTGGACATCTCACTAGGTTCTGACCAAAGGAGGTGACGTGCTGCTCAACGCCAAGGAGTTATTGCTACGGGGAATGTTAGCCCAGCGTTCCTGGACCATCACTTCCTTTATGAAGGGGAGCCAGAATCCAGATTTTTGGTGAAGTTTTCTGATTTTTCAAAGTTACAGCTAACTTAAAGTTTTGTCAATTGCAGTATGCTACAGACAAAACGTCCCATGAGGCAACAGTCTCCATATCCTCTGATTTAGTGCAACATTGGACAGATTGAGAAACTGAGGCTCAGAATTTGGGGACTTGCCAGAAGCCACCAGAGAGGCAGTGACCCCGAGGGATGTGAATCATGGTCCTTGTGGCTTAGTCTGGGTGTGTTGTCCACCACTCCGAAGGGCTCCTCACCACCACCTTTTCCCAAGGCAGGAACCGAAGCCCAGAGAAGGAAAGAGGCTTGCTCAAAGTCACACAGCTTGCAATGGATGCGTCCAGAGTCAGGCTGTGGCTTTTGGGCCCTCCACTCTGGGACTCTCCAGCCACTGTGCTGCCAGAAATGACCCTGGAATGGCTCCACGAAAAGCCTCACCGGGAGCTTGGCACAGCCTGGATTCTTACTCGCTGCCAATCTGCAGAAAAAGGCTCACATAGCAGTGGACAGGAAGCTACGGCTGCCCAGAGATCTGTTGGTGTGTTTGCTGAGCTAATACTTTCAGCCCTGAAGGTTGCCTGGATTCAGGTACTGACTCTGCCTTCTACTTGCTGTGTAACCTTGGACAAATGGCCTCACCTCTCTGGGCTCACCTGCACAGGGGCTGACACTAAGGGCACCTAATACAAGGTTGTTTGGAATACTGACCGGCTCAGTCCACATGAAGTGTTTGAAATAGGGCATCTATAAGTGCTTAATCAATGTTAGCTTTTGTTTGTAACGGGCCAGGCACGTACTAGATATTTGGTAAGGACAACCCCTGTTCTGTGTTATATCTTGCTACTTTCACAAGGACCACGTATTTCATGCATCTCTCCTTCCCCATGCACCTTTAAGGAAAGCCCCAAGCCCAGATAACCTTTGGCTTGCTGAGAATTTTCCAAATGCCGAGGTTTTAAAACCCCTGAGATGAGTATTTACTACCAAAATGTACAAGTATGTCAAAAGGAGTGAATTCGGGTGCTGGATGATGATGCTGGAGTTTTAAAGAGGGAAACAGACAAGGTTTCCCTTTCTTTGCCCTCGATCTGCTGTGGCTACAGCCACTTCTATTTGTCACTTCAAGTCCTATTGAAAAAGGTCACCACTTATTTGCATGAATCCCAGAGAACGAGAACCTGGGAAGAAAGAACTGGAGAGTGGTCTCCACCACCTGTCCTTCCCCGATGACGGACTTGGCCCCGCATCCCCTTGCTCTCCCAGCTACGGTGGCTGCCCGAGCTGAGGGTGGCTGAGCCCAAACACATGACGCCACCACATAGTGAGAACACCAGACATTGTGCCCAGAATGTGCCACGTGTGCGAGCCACCTTCTATCCACATTCAGGGACACGAGTGTCCCTGTTCCTAGAGGAGGAGGTGGAGGCTCTAAATGTTTCCAGCATCGGTTACACATTGCCCAGCAAGGAAGTGTCAGAACCCGCAGCTGCTTTCGGAGAGCAGGGAGCCCTTCCGACAGCACAGCCTGTCCCAACTCGCCTGTCGTTCTGCCCGGCGGGCGCCCCGCACCTCCCCGCAACCCGTGTGCCGTTTGATGCACGATACAACGAAGGCCCGTGGAGTCTTCATGTGAAAGCCCGGAGCAACACTTTGGAAAGTGGAGCGGGTGTTCAAAAGGCCACTGATTGTTTTATTCACGAGGCTTAATCTCTGAGACTGAAATAACTGACGGGCAAGGGGGTCTCGGCCTGGGAGCTCCAGCGGGGACTGGCGTGCTGCGGGTTCCCCAAGGACAGACATAGCCCAGAGGAAGTGACTAGAAAGGGACATTGTGAGGGGTCTGTCACCTTTGCTAATTTGTTGGGTGACAAGCCACTATCCTCCTGGGGTGGTATGACCAGGCCCTAATTTCCTCTCTGACCTCATCTGGTAAAAGTATCCTGTTGGCTCTGCAGCCTCCCCCTGCGTGGGCCTCCAGGCTGAGTCTGAGCTCATGGCTGCCTGGCAGTGTTACACTGGCCCTCCCTTCTGCCCGAACTTGGTCCCTCACCCCTGGCTTGGCACGGCTGACTCGCTCAGGTGCTCCCCGGTGCTGCGTTCCTTGTCACCCGCTGTCATGCAGGATCCTTACTGCTCTGTTCGATATGATCACCGTTGTATCATCAGCATCCCCATCAGGGCCTGGCATGTTCTGGGCCCCAGTGAGTCTTCATTAAATGACCAATGGCTTCCGGTTGTTTGTTCTAAAGCCAAGAGTCTGGACCAGGAGGCTGAAGAGCCTCTCTGTTCTTGAAAAGCTTCTCCGAGCTTGAGAACCCTGACCTTCCTGTGGGTCTCAGCTCAGGCCGGCCTCACGCAGGGCTCTCAGTCCCTCCCAGCAGAGCCGGAGGGAGGCAGGGATCCTGGTGTGTGGAGTTCTGAGGAGGTGCATGGAGGAGGGGGCTGGGTGGGGCAGGAGTGGAGCAAAGATGCACCCCCAGCTGGGCCCGACCTTCAGCCTCACCCCACAGGGACCCTGGAGCACCTGCCACAGGGCTGGTTCCACATTGAGGCAAAGGGGGGGTCTCATATAGCCCCAGGTCTCAGTCACTGTCCAGGGGCTGCCCAGGGTGGGGGAGGGGGCCGGGAGGGGTCACCTTTCAGGTGAGGCATCTCCTATCTGGCCGGGGTAACCCTGGCAGCAAGGTGCAGCTGGGAGAGACTAGCAGGCAACAGCCAAAGTGGCTGAGGGGTGGTGGCCCAGCCCAGAAAAGGCCATCAGGCTGGGTGCCCACAACATCTCCTCTACAGGGACCTAGCGCCTTGCATGTAGCCAGACCCCCCCACCCGCCGAGCACAGGAACACCTGAACCCTGCCTTTGCAAGTGAGGTGACTCCCAGGGTAACCTGCTACCTAAGGCAAGTGCAGCACCTCTTGGTTACCAAGCCCTGCCCCTCCGTGCCACAACGGGGTGAGTGACTCACTGAAGGACGCTTAGCCGTGAGTAACAGGCTGGTGGTCCCCTAGCCACTGCATATGTGGCCCCGAGGCTCACCTGCTGGTGGGTGTGCCGGACTGTGTCCCACCAAAGCTTCCTTCTAGCTATGTGGCGGGAGAAAGTGAGCAAATGACACATGGTGCTTGTTCTGGAAAGGAGCTACTTTTAACTCAACTGTATTATGATTTTTTTAAACCCCCCTTACATGTTGTTTCTGTGGAGAGTCAGAGGCAGCGCAGGCCCGCCCTGGGCACCGGCTCCCTGCAGCTGCCCAGGGCGGCCCCTGTGTAATATTAGCGTCCGCGGGCCTCGGCTCATCATCCATTATTGACGTGCAGAGGGCAATGAGCTCAGGTGAGAGGGACGGGAGGAAGCCCAGGCCGTCTTGAGCATTTAGAAAGTTCTTTCACCCCCACCCCCAGGGGGAAGGCCTTTTGCACACCTCACAGGTAACAAGAGCTGAGGCAGCATGTGGCCGAAGCTGCTGTAAGTCCACAGGGTAATTTTAATACCAAGGGTATTATTATCTTTTGTCATCGTTGTTTAGGGTGGGCCCCTGCTCAGCATTCAGGAAAAAAGCTAAAACAACAATAGCACCTCCCTAATTCTCAGCTGTCTGTTTCCTGCCAGTTAGAATATTCCAGAGTTAGACCCACCCCCACTCAATGTGGTCTGGGACTTGCCACCAGCCCACCCGCACAGGCCTCTGTCATCGGGGCAGAATGGCTTTGCCTTGACCGACAGGCTTCCAGCCGTCCCCTCATGCTCACCACCTCTAGGACTCTGCCAAGCTCCCCCATCATCTGAGCCTCAGTCTCCTCCTGTGTCCCACAGGAGGCCAGAGCTACCCGGGGGACCACTGTGAGCTTTAACAGCTTAACCCCGTGCAGGAAAGATCTCAGAATTAGAGCATACCATCCTGTCCTCTGATCTGTCTCGAGCAGGAAGTGGTCCGAGAGATCACGCTGTGCAGGGCTTTCATTATCAGTTTGCAGCTCCGAAGCCTGACACTCAGGTCCTCTGCAGGGGACTGTTGTTCCCTCCTCACCCAACGGCTCCATGTGCTCTGTCACTCCCTGTGAGCCCTTAATGTATGTTCTCTGTGTCTGAGCTGAGCACGGAGCAGGCATGCTGTTGTTAGACCTTCACGCCTCTCCCTGCAGTGAGTCTGAGCGTTCTTTTTTTCCTGTTTTTCAGATGAAGAAATGGAGGCTCAGAAAGGTTAAGGCACTCGCCCGATGTCACACAGCTGGTAAGTGGCAGAGCTGAGATTTGAACCGAGTTCTCTTTGGCTCCAGAACCAGTGCTCTTAACTGCCTTGCTTTGTCTGCCTTAAACCATGTTGAAATGATTGTCCCCCTTCCACCCCAGTGTGGGGGACCAGTAACTTGAAGACTGTTGTGTGTCTCTCTGTGCCTCCTTCGTCACCCAGGTCATGGTGGGCAACCCGTATCTGTGGGAGGTTTAGAAGGAAATCCCGTATGACCCCATGTGGTCGGGCAGTACTCAGGGAATGGAATGTTCATCTAATCATCATAAAGTTCTGGTTAATGGAGGGTTTCCCCTTTTTACCGCATTCAAATGCACCAAGTCACCAACTCGGACAACATGAGAAATGCGTTCTGCCCCAATTATGAAGATGACATACTCCATGAATGTATCTGCAGGCTGTTTTGAGGATGGATGATTCTTTCTTGATGATTCAGAAAGTGGGACCCTTGACTTCGTGGTAGGAGGATGGGCAGGGAAGCAGTGCAGGTGGGGTCTGGCATGAGGCCCCCACCCCTCACCCAGTTAGGCGCCCACCAGGTGCTGACCACCCCCCACATCAATGTCTTCTGTGCACCGCTCATGCCTCTGACTGTGTGTGGGTCTTCCTGCCTCCGGTGTCTCCTCTCTCCAGACACCAGGAGTGCCCGAGTCCTGCCCCTCATCTTTAGAACCCATTCTTCTTTCCAAAAGATTTCTTAGAAGCTGTTTCTGAGAAATCTCTGAGAATGAACCAGCTGCACTTAGTGACATGGCTACAAGTGACCTGCCTAATTGGGCCTCTGAAGTCTCCAGAGACACCTTGTGGGACAGGGGCAGGAAGAGGGTGTGACGTTCTGGGGCCACCAGCATGGACAGTGGGTGCGGTCCGGCAGGGCTTTTGGTTTTCAAACCGCCTTGGGGGTGGTGAGAAGGCTCCGTAGCTGGGCTTGGGGTCCCCACCCCCACTGCAGCTGGGGACGCTCAGCGTTGGTTGCTGCTTTCTGCCTGAGTGTGCAAGCCAGTCAAGAACATACGAAAACCGCTCTCTAACGGCACCCCTGGGCTTGAGAACGAGCTGCTGTGACTGACAGTGGCCATTCTGCCATTCCAGGGAAGTCTTCCCACACCTGCAGGTGGTCTGGGAACCAGACCCATTGGCCCCGCAGTGGGACTGGGTGCCCCACCCTGTGCTGGGTGCCCCACATCCTGCCCAGACACAGAGGAGCCCAATACGCAGGACTCATACTTTCCTGCCACTGCTCTGGGTGGCTGCACAGATGCGCAGGGTGGTTTGTCGTATTTTTGGTTTGTTGTTTTGGCAAAGGCCAAAGGAAGTCTTCACACCGAGCGCCGCTCTCCACGCTTCCTGCCCTGAGCACGGCTGATCTGCTCAGCGGGGGACAAGCAGGGCTTGGCTAGGAGAGGAAGCCTCCGAGCGTGAGGTCCAAAGATCAGAGGCTACCCGCACCGAGCTGGACACTGCCCCGCGCTCTTCCTGGTCAGGGCTGGTTTGAGATCGTTATTGTGATTCTCCCATTTTCCACACGAGGACCCCGAGGCCCAGCAATGACCGGGACCCCCCACCTTCCGCCATACACAAACCGGAAGGAACCCCTGCCCCTGCGTTTGACGCACTCACTTCTCACTCTGCCTTCAGAGCCCAGGTATGGGGTGGGCAAAAGTAGGTTTTCAGTTGTTTGTATGGAAAATAATATAATAATAAATAATAATAATAATAAAAGAATAAACACTGTGTTTCGCGTACTCACAACTGTAAACCTGTGTTTGCTCACGCCTGCCTTCGTTGAATGTCTACCACTGTTCTCAGCAGGGGGACCACGGATGCAGTCCCTGCTCTCCTGGTTGGGGAGACGAACAAACGAACAAGGAATTCCAAACACAGCAGAGTGTCACTTTGTGATTAGGGCTGTGAAGGAAATTGCAGCCCAGCAAGGCCATAGTGATGATGATGATGTTTTAGAGTGATCGGGGAAGGCTTCTCAGAGGACATTTGGGCAGGCCCAGGAGTGCAGCGAGGGAGCAAGGAACCATGTGGTTTCCAGGGTAAAGACATTCTAGGCGGAGAGAACAGCATGTACAAAGGCCCCGGGGCAGGGAATATGCTTGCGGCACCATCACACTCTTTGATGCTGATTCTCTCTGTGCTTGCCTCCCTACCGTCCCACCAACACAGCTAATACTCTGTATCGTCCCGTCCACCTGTCACCTCTAAGTGCCTGTAAGGGTATGCTGGGGGTAGTAGTTGTGTAGCAAGAAGAGTAGAAAAAATTTGCATGGGGTAGAAAGAAGATATATCTCTAACAGGAAACTGCCTGTCTCATTCCTTCATCCTCTCGGTACAGTTCACTTTCGAAATGGCTTCCTTTTCTTGCTTTGTACTCTTGGTGGAAGCTCGCGTTTGAACCAGGACTGTGAGTTTTGAGCTCACTGTAATCCACTATTTGAGGCCCTTCTCGCCAAAGAGCGCAGGCACTTGGATTCCAAAACCGCAGCAATAGAGCAAGCGATTGTGTCGGAGCTCACTGCTGACCTCGAGCTGACCGCAGGAGAGGAGGCTTCAGCGAACCGAGCCTGCGAGCCAGCAGGGGCCGAGGCAGACAGCCTCAATAATTCTTTTATTATTATTATTAAAAAAAGTCCAGCCATGGCCAGGAGCAGGCCGTGGTCCTGGGCGGGCCCGTCCCGTCACGGGGGTCAGTTCTCCCCACCGCTTGTGTTGGTTTTGATGCCCGCCTGGCCCCCAGGCTGAGAATGCTGGAAGAAGTTACGATCGTGCTTGGGGAGCTAAGGTCTCCAGATTCTAGTCTTGGTGCCACCAAAGACTCATTTGCCACCTTGGGCAAGTCCCATCTCCTCCCAGAGCCTTGGTTTCCTTCAGTAGCAAAGGAAGCAGAAAAGCGAGGCTCTCCCTCGGTTTCTCCGTGACCCCGAAACGCCCTGAGCCCTTGCTCCGAGGCAGGCCGCAGCCGGGCCTGGAGACAGAGCCTCCCAGCAGCTCCCCTTTGATTTCGTAGAACTGGGGCCCCATGAGGGGGACACGGCCTTGGGGATCCTGCCTTGGGTATTCAGATGAAAGCTTCAAGCCGTTCTCACTTCTCCCCAGTCTGGGGCCTGCGGCTGCCAAGCCAGAAACATGTCCGTGAGCAGAGGAACGGCTGTCTTTCCTCAGGGTCTAGAAGGAGTTATTAAATCTTCCATTAACTGAATCTCATTCAGCTGGAAAAATAATAATCAGAAAGCAGTTCTGCCTGGTTACTGGCCTGTGAGCTCCTTGAAAGTTTCCCATAAGGAATGATCAGAAGCGTTCTGTACCGTGAAACTCTGGAGCCTGGCCCTGCCTGCCTCCTCCCGAAGGAACGGGTGGCCGCCTAGAGGTCGACCCGTAAGCCCTTCATCAGTCAGCATCACTGGGTGATCCATCTGTCTATTTGCCCAGTAAACGCCGCCCCCCCCCCCCCCCCGTGGTGGGTCAGGGCTGAGGGTAACAGTCCCAGAGATACAGAACTAAATAAGACACAGTCTGTGCCCTCAACGGTCAGGCTCGACCTGATCACATTCTCCAGTCAGTTGAATTATGGAGCATTCACACTGAGCCCACTCTCAAGTCATAAAAAGGCAAACATTAAGAAACTTTTGCTTCTCTATGCTGTGGTTTCCCCCATGTCTGCCCCCAAATTCATTGGTTTAATATGTTCTGTGTTTACTAACTAAGGCTAATATCTCTCTTAAAGCCAAATCAAATTTTCTTCTGGTCCATTTCACCCAGCACATCTGAGCCCCTTAGGGATTCTGGGGAAAGGTGAGGAGAGGGAGTCGGGGGTGTTCCCGGGGAAGGCGGTGCCAGAGACGTGACACTCACCGGCTGGGAGGAGGCATGAGACAGAAAGTCGCTCCATCAACAAGGACACTTTGTTGATAATAAAATACTCTAATATGTGGGAAATAGAACAGCATTTCACTTTCGAGCTAATAAGTTAGCCTTATCGGTGTTTCATGGGTGTTGGCAGGAGACATGAGACTCCTGGGTCAGAGACTAGTGACCCTGTTACTCACCGCACAGCCAGCGGCACGAGCGTTAGGTTTGTGTCGGCCCCCCCGTCGCCCCTAAGTCCACGGGGACCGGCCACAGGACCCTGGCATGTGCTGGCACATGTGATGGGTTTCAGGATAGCCCGGGAACCCTGAGCTTGGGGAATCCACTGTGTGTAGCAGACAGAAAGCAAGCCATTCCTTCATGTTTCCTGATTTCTGGCTGCAAACGCAACCCTAAAAAAATGACCCAGACAGAGAGCCCTCAGGGCGTTTCATTCGTAGCTTACCCTGAAAACGTTCACGCATACGAGATCCACGGAGGAGCGTCTTCTAACACTAAGTTGGCACTGAAGGAGCCTAGACTTGATTCCTAGGTCTCGCACCTACTAACTGTGAGATTAGGCAGATTGCAGTGTCTGGACTTCTTTTAGCCTCAGTTTTCTCATCTGTAAAACGGGGATGATACCTACCTTTCAGGAGATTATTGCAGAATATGTAAGATTACTCTTCTGGGAACTCCGCAGGGAACAAGAGAAAGTCTCCGAGCTCAGGGAACTGAATTGCAGGGAGAATCTTTCCAGCCAAACATAAATGTATCATGTTGGAAAACAAAGACGGGAAATGTAGGGAGGGGGTTACCCCATCATGAATCAGGAATACAAAAGGTTCAGGGAAAGCCTCTCCAAGGTGTGGACATTTGGCCCAGCATCCTGAGTTGAGTAAAGAATATCGTATTATCTGTGGGCACAGCATTCCGGGCAAAGCTAATCGCCTGTGCAAAGGTCCTACGGTCGTCACACTTGAGGCAGCGTAGCTCGGGCAGAGTAAGCCAAGCAAAGGTGTAGAAAATGGCATCAGACAGTAGGCAAGGGCCAGCTCTTGCAGACCCTTGAAGACCATGGTAAGGACCTTGGATTTCATTCTAGGTGTGGAGAGAACCCTCTAGAGACTTGAGCAGGTGAGAGGCACAAGCAGAGAACAGCATGGAGAGGACATGGAAAGGCGTGAGGTCTGGGATGTGCTTTTGTCCTCCTATTACCAAGAAGCTAGACTGTCAGTGCTTCAAGGATCCCGGGTCAGAGGTGAGGGGCTGTTGGAAAGATCCTTCCATGCCTGGAGCCTGAGCTCAGAGTGAACTCTTTACATCTTAGGGAAGAGGTGAGCTCAGTCCACACAGAAGGGCGTGAAGGTTACTGGGGTGGAGCCCAGGTCCATGCATGTCGGGAGGCCGTAGGTCTGAGAGCCCGCCTGCCTACCTGTAAGCCAGGGAGAACGCTGCGTCGGGGCAGGCTGGGGTGGCCTCGTACAGATAAGTGGGATCTGAAGACCGTGATTGGTCTGCACTAGTAAGAGGACGCAAGCTCACCCTAGCCATTCGGCCTCTGGGTTTTTGATTGTCCGCCTTCTTCACTGAGAACAGCAGTGTTCGATGTGTAGCTGTGAGCCCGCAGCACACACGCAGACACCTGCCTGCAAGTTCACCTGCCGGTATCTTCCTGATACAGGTGCTGGTTGTTCACTGGGGGAGGGAAGGGTCAGGACCCCAGAGGGCAGCCCAGGACCCCAGTCAGGACAGCCAGGCGGCTCCTTTTTGGGTCCGGTGCCAGTGTCCCTCATATAGGCTTGTGTGACCCCTGCAGCGGCCCAGAGCGCTCACGCTTTTGCCCATGTACAGAGGAGGAAGGTCTCAGGAGGCGACCCCACTGGCAAAATCTAAGTGCTGGAACCCTCAGGCAGGGAGCCCTGCTGGCGCTGCGTCTGCTCCACCATAGCCAGAGACACACCTGAACTTGC
Organism: Mormoops blainvillei; assembly: GCA_004026545.1. NCBI lineage: Eukaryota > Metazoa > Chordata > Mammalia > Chiroptera > Mormoopidae > Mormoops > Mormoops blainvillei. The sequence continues at coordinate 22,803 of PVJD01002579.1, read as the reverse complement.
TGCCCTGTCTGGCCTCGGTCTCGACCAGACCTCAGGGTGGCAGCCTGTCCAAAGCTCATGTCTCACCACTGCGTTTTAGGAGGAGATAAAAGGACGTGAAACAGGCGGAAGAAGAGGTTTTGAGAGTGCTGTGTTCCCCACGTAGGAGGCCCTGTGATGGGCAGCAGGGGACGAGCTGTGCAGCCTCCCGCCCCCAGCCCTCTGGGGCCAGGACAGAACGGCCCCCTCCCTGGGGCCCCCCTGGCCACGAGGTCAGTCACTGGCCTGGGGGTCAGCGTTGCTCACACTTTCCCTCCCTCCTGCCTCCTCCACTGGGTAGAAGGTGAACAGCAGTTGTGAGTAGCTTTCGAGGAGGGGTGGAGGTGGAGCTGAGTGGGGGTACAGTCCCCCTGCTGGCATGGGCAGGCGATAGGCTCTAGCCGGGGCTCCTGTGATGAGACCAGCTCAGACTGAGACTCAGGGGTAGACATTAGTCTGAGGAGCTGCGGCTGTGCGGCTGGACTGCTTGGGTCCCCTTTACAAAATGTATGAGCCCGGGCCTCTATTTTCTCATCTGCAAAATGGGCGCATTAGTTAGTTCAGCGAGTTCACAGGATGAAAGCTCGCCGACCTCCTCCGGGAGCTGTCTTCAGCAGTCAGTGCCAGGAATGGCCCCTCTCGGTGGGGTCACTGTGGAGAACCAGCAGATGGGCCAGCAGCTCTCGCCTGGGCCAGAGTGCTTCGCAGCGACCTTGTGTTTGCTTAGCCCTTCTCAGCATGGGTGGCTGTGTTTCTGTTTTGTACACAAGGACCTGGTGTGGTGTGGTGTGGTGTGGTGTGGTGTGGTGTGTGGTCAAGGGGCTTGTCCAAGATCACACAGCCAATCAGGGTTTGGAACTACAATCCCCATTGATTCCCCCTTTATATCTGGACCTGCGCTGTCCATCTCCACTCCCTGCTGACCCGATGAGTGACCCTGAGCAAGTCCTTGGACCTGCCTGGGCCTCTTTGTCCTGTAAGTGCCAGGTGATGAGCCACCTTCTAACCGCTAATGATAGGTAGGAGGCGAGGCTGGGGGGCCGCCAAACTCCAGTAGGGGGACAGAGCCTTCTGGGGGCTCCCCAGTCCCCACCATCCCCTACGAGGATTGAAATCCAGATGCCGCGGGGCTAGCCATCACCGCCGGCTCAGCCAGGGCAGCGGAGGCTTTAACTGAGTTGAACCTCGGGTCTGCGCCCACAGTGGCCATGAACAAGCTCCCTCGGCCTGCGCTGTGAGGCAGGAGCAACCCCTCGCAGAGCTGCTGTGACGGCGAAGTGAGCTCTCTGGGAGAAGTGCCCAGCTCGGTGCCCGGCACCCAGCTATGGCCATTAGGGACAGGTCCCTGAGCCTCCTTCTCCAACCCGTGTGTGTGTGGTTTCGTCGGGACTCACCCTCTGTGTGTGCAAATGGAGAAATGTCGATACTGGTGTCTCACTTCTGTGTGGCTCCAAGGACCCCTGCTCCCTGGCTATGCCAAACTCGGGGGACACCGCCTGAACACTGCCATCATGCGCCTTGTTACCACTGGTCTTTGCGCTCTCGTCTACTCTCTGGGCCCTGCTGCCCCGGGCTGCCCCATGCTCTCTCCTATTTCCTGTCAGATCCTCTCCAGGGCTGGCTGTTCTCAGCTATTCCCTGGCCCCCGGGACATGACCTTTGTCCATCTGCTGCGGACACCACGTTCCCAGGCCTGCCAGCAGCCGGTCCCACATTCCCTTGTCAACGAGACAAGGTTTCCCTCCTTCCCCGAGGGTGGGGCTCAAGATAGGGCAGGGATAAAGAGTGCAGAGCTGGATGGACGGCTCTTTCTGCAGAGCCGTCCTTCCTCTCCTCCAAGGAGGGCTGTGGCGGGGCTGTCCCGCAGCAGTTTTATCCCAGGGTCCCCACTGGACAGCCCGACACCCCTCCAACCCTCGGTTGCCCGGGATGGTTCATGCCAGACAGGGGCTTGTCGTCTGGGGCTGCAGCTCATCTCAGATCATGTGGGTGGGTGCCGGACCCCCGCCACTTTGCCTCCAGGTTTGGTCTGCGATCTGAATCCCCGTTTTGGGCATCACCAGACTTATGTCCCCTGCCCCCCTCGAGAACCTTCTGGATGCCCCTGTTAACCACAGAGTTAAAAATCTCCCTGTGGAATCAGAGGCCTGGGAAGAAGGTTACTCTTTAAGCCCCACGTCAACTCTGTAAACCTCCACTCCAGAGCTGCCGGGACGCCATCCTCTCACTCAGGCACGAGCTGTTAGAACCAGCGACAGACCCCTGAGGCGGGGTGGGGTGGGGTTCATAGTTCGGAGTAGTTTATATTTTGTCATGACTTCCACACCCCCAAATCGGGGAAATCCCTTTCCGCCCAGAGCACCTGTCAGCTTGGACGTGCCTGCTGTCTGTGAGACTCCCTAAACTCGTGACCACATTTCACGCCTCGATGTCATGTGGGTATCTTCAGACTCCAAATTTAGCACCCCTCAGTCCACACACATAAGAAGATTTGTGGATTTAAATTCCTTTTGTGCGGCTCAGAGTATGAAAATGTATCCGGCCGCGTGTCCTTTGACGCCGACCCTGGTGAATCATGTTTCTCAGGGGTGTCCCTCCAAACCTCCTGATCTGAGCCTGGGTTCGTGCTTCAGAAAACCTTTATTTACTCCTCCAGCTCCCACCAGGGGGCAAGTGAGAGGCACTAGCCTTAGGAGAGGAGGGTTTGCAAACCCAGGAAAGGCTGCCAGCGGGTGTGGGCACATGGGCAAACGGTCAAGTCAGTGCAGGGAGTGGTGGGGAAACTGAGGCCCCAAAGGCGATGGGCTTCCCAAGGCACCAAGGGAGAGGGAGACCTGCTCTCCCTCGGCTGCTCTCCAGACTCCAGGGTGTCATGTGCACCCCCTCCCATCCAGACTCCATGTACTCGTTGCTGATCGCAGACTATGATCACAGACTATCAGTGGCTTCCCATCGCCTTCATCCCAAATCCACATTCCGGAAGACATCCGTGACCTGGCTCCCGCCCGCTGCGGCCACTCTGAGGGGCACCCTGTTCTTCTTCACTGTGCCAGGCGTCCCCATCGCCCCCGCCGCCACCACGTGCTTCGGGGAACTGCTTGGTTTACCCTGTTCTCCCTGCTCTCTTCCCTCATAGTCAAAGCTCCCGTCTTCCACGCCCCTCCTCTCCACGGCCAGCTCCACAGAGCTTCTCTGTCTCTGCAGTTGTCACCAATGTACCACGGTGGCATCTATCTCTAGGGCCTGTGGCATTCCCTTTGGAGGTGCTGGTCTCTGGTGAGCAGAGAGACACCTGTACGAATGGCCATGTCCACCTGTTGCGCCCCCCTCGCCAAGGCTGCGTTTCTCTTGAGTGATGTTTTCCACAGGATCTGGGTCTGGCCTAGGCAGCCCAGGCCTGGGCCAGCTTCGGGGTGACTCAGTGGGTGGAGCTCAGCTGTAGAAAAAATGCAAGAAGGAAAGGAGGGCTCCCGCTCGGCCATGCGAGGCCCTCAGCTGAGCCCCAGCGAACCCTGTGCGGTGCTCATGCCGCCATCACCAAGTGGGGATGGTCCCCGCCCGCTCCGAAAACCCAGACGCCAGGCTCAAGGGAGGGGACAAGGCCCGCCTGGACCCCACTGGTGGGGCTCTGCCTGGCCTGGAGTCCGACTCCCTGGCAGGTCACTGGACTGCTTTGGGCTTCGGCTGCCACCTCGGAAAGGCGGGGCTACAACCCAGTGCCAGAGCAGTGGTTGTCAAGGCCTCAGGCAGTTTGATCAACTCTGGTGCTTAGAACAGGGGCTGGTGAAGACACTCCATTCCGGGTGTCTGTCCTTCCTGCAATGAGATTAGTAGATTGATCAGTGCTGTGTGTGGCCCCGTCAGAGGCAGGGATGGCTTTTAACCACCATTGTACAGTGAGGGACTTGGAGCTTTAGCCATGGGGTCCCTGGGGTCACCCGCCAAGGGCTTGGTGCCTTTCGGATTTTCCGTGCAGGGCCCCTCCCCAGCTGGGCAGGCCAGCCACCTCCCAGCCCTCTCCACCCATGGCTGTGTCTGCCCTTTCTCTGTTCGGTCTCAGTCCCTGACGCCTTCCTAGCTCCCTGCCCTGGGAAGTACCACGCTGGGTAGCCGGGTGTGTCTTCTTGTTTGGGGCCCAGTTCTCCTCTCAGCTCTGGCACCCCTTCACAGTGTGGCACTGGAAAAGTCGCTTCCCCTCTCTGAGCTCAGCTTCTATCTCTGTCAAATAAAGCCGGGTAGAAAGGATGAGGGTGGGGTGTGAGTTGCGCTCCCTGCAGGAAGATGGAAACCACTGGAAGGGAATTCAGTAATGGAACCTACTGTTCAGGAGCACTCACGATGTGCCGGGAGCCCAGATGCTTCACTGGCACTGACTCGTGTCCTTCTTGGCACGTCCCCGTGAGGTGGGTACCATGCGTACGGGTGTAGAAACTGAGGCAAAGCTTCAGGCAGTCTCACAAGTCCGGGGTGGCGGTGCGGTAAAACAAATCAAATCAAATCAAAAGTCAAGTCCAGGACTACCAAGTCGACCAAAACTAAGGAACCAAGGACCTAGACTAAAACGGAAGCAGAGAAGATAATCAACACTCTGCACCTCTCCTTCCTCCGAAGGCATTTGCCAGGACGTCAGGTGCTTGGACCCAAAGCCCGAGAAAGCGAGCCAGAAACCGCCCCCGCAAGGCTCGAAGGCTAGACCGAGCTTGGGCAACCCCCCAGCACAGGGGTGGCAGGAGTTACGGACGACAGCCCACAAGGAGGAAGATGCTCCTTGGCAGGCGTCCCAGCTCTTCTTTGAGGAGGGCTGTGCGTTATCAACGAGGGCCAAAGAGAGACACTCAGGCATCCCAGGTGACTGAGAAGCAGCCCCCATTGTCCCAATCCCCATGCAGAACAAGAGAATGGCCCTGCTCTACCTGCCCATCGGGAGGAAACAGCTTTCTCTCTGAATGAGCACAGCTCCAACCAGAGCCCCTGCACTTTCGTCGGACACAGCGCCCACAGGTGTCCAAGCCGGGGGAGTGAACCAAATGACCAAAGGGAGAAAACGGGCAATAGACATAGACCCGCGTGTCACCCAAATGTCACAGGCTTAGACGTGGGCTTTTAAACTAACTCTGATAATTAATGGAAGGAAGACGATGACGAGGTGGACAGCTTCACCAGAAAGCTACGGCTTACACAAAAATGACTAGAACCGAAAAGCACAAGTAGTAAAATGAACGTAAAGTATGATTCAAACGCGTTAGACACAGCAGACGAGAGGATGAAAAGAGAAGATTGGAAAGACAGCTGAAGAAGTGTCAGGAAAGCGAATAATAAAGACAGCAAGCCTTGGTGGAACAGAAGGATTTGCCGTGGCTACACGGAGGCCCAGGAAGAGGCAGAAGCCTGGGTCACAGTGCTGGCCCTGCCTCTGGTTAGCCGTGTGGCCTTGGACAGCCACCAGCTTTCTCTGGACCTCCATTTCAAACCCCTTGCAGGGAAACAGGCATGATTCCCCGTTGCTCCCAGTTGGTGCGAGGAGGGCGGTTGCCGCAGCTCTTTATTAGAAACGCTAATCTTCCTGCTGACCTGAAGTGTTTGCCCCATCATTCCACGAGCACCCGTAGGACAGGGGGGCTATGCGAGGAGCTAGGAGGGTGCCCCAGCCTTGCACTAACTGCTGCACAGATCAGCAGGCGTTTGCTAAAACCTGAAAAACCCACGCTGCTCACTCATTCGGTTTTCCAGGTATTTGAAACAATTCTCGCAGTGGCCAGTCATTGCCACTCTCCTGCCAGGGGAGTTGATCTTTCTTAGGGTTCCTCCTTAGGGAAATCCGTACTTAACGAGTCCTTGAATGGATGCTGCTGGCAACCCTGTTAGACTGTCACATACACATTCTCTGTGCCCCCTCCTGCAGACAGGACAGGGAGTCGGGGCCTCCCCCACCTCCTCTCACTCTTTGTTTTGGGAAGGCGCAGCCCACTTGGCAGGCAGAGATCCTTGGCCCGTGGCGTCTTGGCCCAGGTTCCATCTCGGGGAGCCAGGGCTGGGGTTGCGCCCGTGTTGCAGGCTGCCTCCTTGAATAGAGGACAGGGAAGTCACGCAGGCCTCCTTTCTTCCCCAGGGCCCGGGGAGGGGCAGAGGGGCCTTCTTGCTTTTCCGCTGTGGTTTTTTCCCAGTGTTTTCAAAAGCACTAATTGTTACCAGCCCGGGAGCCTCTGCTGGCAAGTGGGAGCCCAGTGAGCACCGTGGCCTGGGGGAGGCGGCCACCAGGATGGGCCAGATGGGTGGGGAGGAGGGTATCTCCGCCCCCGCCCGGATCCTGCAGCTCAGCCTCGCCCTCGGTCTCATTCCACCTCCGCCCCACCCCGCATCAGCTGAGCGCATTCATATCTCACACGGAGCTGGGACGTGGTAGGGGGCCTAGCCTCTCACCCAGCATCTTATTTGATCAATGTCATTTATCAGAGTGAACTTCTCTCTGCTCTTGGAATTGGGGTGCAAAGTCAGGAAGAGCATCATGAGCCCTGCTCATCACAAAGTCAAGTGCAGCGAGACCCTGTCACTCCTCAGCTCAGACCCTCCAGTGGGCTCCGTGTCACTCAGAGAAAACCTAGCCTGGGGAAGGGCTTCCCCAGCTGCATACCCCCTCACCCCCCACACGCTCCTGCTCCCCTCCTCCATGCCAACCAGGCACATCAGCCTCCTTTCTCCCCCCTTAGAATCCTTGCACCTCAGCCACCTATCCCAGTGCCGGACCCAGCACAGGGCCTAGCAAACACAGGGCGTGAACTGGATAGGTGGACAGATCTTGCTTGATGGACAGTGCCGAGAAGTGAGCGAATCTCTATTGTCAGCCCCATTTTGCAGTTACAGGAATGGTTCAGAGAGGTTAGGTAACTTGTTCACGGTCACACAGCAAATGGGTGATATCGCGTCCTCTGACTCTTGGTCTTTGCGCCCTCGCTCAGCTGTCTGAAGCGTCGGCCCTCGCCTTTCCCCTTGTTCACTTGTGCATTTCCGATGTGGTGTGGGCCACAGTGAGTGCGACTGAGTTTCTGTCCTCACAGAGCTCCCAGCCCAGGGACGAAGGAGACAGATGAGTAAACAGGGCAGGCAGAATGGGGCCAAGATGCTCTGGACGTCCAGAGAGGCCCCTCCTCGTGCCAGGAGTGGGCAGGCCTTTTTCTAGGAGTCCGCGCCAACTCAGCCCTGAAGAATGAGTAAGAACCAAGCAGGGTGGGACAGCTTTTCTGAACAATGGGGTCCGCCTAGGCAGAGACCCAGGGGCAAGAGCAAGGGTGACCCATGAGTCAATTGTGTTGCTTCAAGTTGCAAGCAGCCTGCTTTACACAATAAAGGGGATTTATTATCTCATGTCACTGAAAGGTCAAAGTGTAGGGCGGGCTGCAGGTGCGGCTAGATCATGGATTTAACACCACCTACCTGGTCCTGTCCAGCAATCCACTCTTCCATGAGCAGGCAGAATTACCAGCATGACCCTGACTTCCACATCCAAACATCGAATGGACCAGAGCAAAAGGGAGATTCTTCCCTTTGTACAAAAGTCAGGGTTTTCACCCTGATAGGGTAGAAGTAGGGCATGTTCTCATATCTGGACCAGCTTCCATGGTAAGAGGGGTGGGAACCCCCCACCGTCCACGTTAAAGCAGAGAGAGCCCGCCTTCGTCGGTTAGCCTGGCTCCAATGGCACAGCTGCTTCTTCATGGAGGAGCTGGGGGATGGCTGGGAAGGGAGGACCACGGTTACCATTAGGTTCTAGGTGCGAACGAGATTGTCAGGAAGGGCGGAAAGTGGAGCAGCAGGCAAATCAGAAAGGCCCTGCCAGCGGAGCTAAGGTGCTGAGGGTGCGGTAAGGGGTTGCAAATGCGTCTTGGGCTGTGGATGTCTCCAGGCAGGTGTTGTGGATTCGGTCACTTCCGAGCAGCCCCTCTTTCTACCAGAAGGTAATCCCTGTTCCTTTAAGTGTCGTTGTTCTGGAAGAAAATAAATCCTGCTTATGGATGAGCTACAGGCCGAGGACAGGGGAGACGTGATGAGTCAAATAGAGGTGGGGGGCACAGGCCAAGCAAAGGGCTCATTCACGGTTAACGGCAGAAGTGTGACCATAGCTTTCTCTGCAGAAGCTGGACAACGTCAGTGAAGTTTGGGGACTTGTGTTACAGGCATCTGAGGAGTCCCTGTTTGCTTTCTTTGATTACAAATACTCCCCTTTCTTTATATCCCTCCAACTATGGTCACCTGGTGACCGGTATAAAGACAGGAGGCCACCTTCTTGGCAGAGCCATCCCTGTTCCCGGCACACCAACCCCTCCAGGTTCACGGAATCAGAGGATTATGGGCCTGGTTTCAGACCTACTTCTTCCTTCCCCCATGACCTTGGGCAAGTCATTGAATCCCCCTGAATCTCAGTTTCTTCTTCCAAGGACAACATGGGAAACCCCTATTTTAAGGTGGCAGCAAACTTCGAGGATAATCTGAGTAAACAGATTTGTGTGAAGAATGTACCATCGTGTCTGGCTTTCAGTGGGTCATCCAAGAATATTCATTTGTTGAAAAAGGAAAATTAAGGCTTAGCAATTGTCTGGTAGACGCCCGAAGCTCAGCAGCTATCATTCCATCTTATCTTCAGAACCATTCTGTAAGTGGATGTGATATCACTCCGTTTTACTGAACAGGACACTGAGGGCCAGGAAGGTGGACAAACCAGAACTTGAACTTGAACGTGAGCCATCGAAGGCCCACTCTGTGGGACTGAGGATAAGTGGCGGAGCCTGAATGCCAGGGTACACGGAAGCTGGGCCAAACCCCTAAGCATACCCTTTATGTCGTTGAAGTTAGAATCTAAAAGGGGAGAAGGAGGGAGAAAGCATGTACGCGGAAATCACTATGAGTGCATCATTGACTCAGTTCCCGAAATTTGGTTAAATGCTTAAATGCGCTAGGAAAGATGGGTGGGACACGCACGTGTCCCTTACCAGCCTTGCAGAATAGGCGTTGATCTCTCATTGTGCATGTGTGCACACCAGGTCTCAGAGGGTAAAAAAATCATTCATAGTCACCTGCCACGATGGCTTGACAACAGAACTGAAGAAAATGGAATTCACCCTGGAGGAGGTGGGGACAGAGAAGTTTCTTTTTTTTTTATAACAAGGTAATAGAATTTCATCCTGTTTTCTTCCTCCTTTTCTGTACAGATGACTGACAACCCTTGGTGCCTTCATCAAGCCCACTGCCTAACCGCCACCTCTCTGGTGACAGCATGGTCAGACCATCCTAATTAAGGATCATCACACACCATCCTTTCCGGAGGACAGTGACAAAGACAGCTTCCTTCTGTCCTGCCCCGTGAACTTTCCTTCTAGGTCCTTGCCCCCGAGGGACCTGACACCGTCACAAAGATTAATTACCCTTCAATGCCTTTGGATGGGAAAGGAAATCACTGGTATTAAGTTTGATTAACGTTTCATCAGGAGACAGGATTGGCGGTTTGAGGATTGCTGACAAAGCAGGCTGCTTATTTCTGGAAGAGACAAATTCTGTGCAAGAAGGGTCACCCCACTCTGAATGGTCCGTGTAGCCTTTGAGCGTCACAGGGTGATGTCCGGTGTACCGGCGTGGCTGTCAACAAGCGGAAGGGAAGTCAGCCGCAGCAGGCCTTGAGGCTCCTCGGGAATCCCCGTCGTGCCTTGGGATCGAACCTCCGTCTCTGGGGCTTTTCTTCCCAGTTCCTCCCCCGTGAGGCGCGATTTCCTCCCACCCATCCCTGGGAGTCCTCCTCAGGGTAGCAGAAATGGCGACCATGAGGAGACGGACCCTCAAAGTACTCACCCTCCTCGTCCTCTTCATCTTCCTCACCTCCTTCCTCCTGAACTACTCCCACATTGTGATGACCACCACCACCTGGTTCCCCAAGCAGATCGTTATCGAGCTCTCAGAGAACTTCAAGAAGCTGATGACCTACTCTCACAGGCCCTGCACCTGCACCCACTGTCTCAGCCAGCGCGGGGTCTCGTCCTGGTTCGACGAGCGGTTCAACTGGTCCGTGCAGCCGCTGCTGACAGCACAGAACGCCCTCTTGGAGGACGACACCTACAGCTGGTGGCTGGTGAGAGCTGGGGCTGAGTGGGGTCTAGGGCGGGTGTGGGGGCCCCAGCACCCAGGCATATACATGGGGTCCTGCCAGGCGCTTTGCAAGAATCACAGCATTGGTCATTCCTTTACTCATTCATTCATTCATTCAAAAACTACTCGTTGAGGACCTGCTATATATATAAGTCAGAGCAGAGGGTTCTGCGAGGACACTCTGGCCTGAGCACTCCACGATGTTGCGGTACACAGGGGCCCTTCCCGGCGGGGACCTCTGAGGGGGTCCCCGCAGGGGAGCTTGCCTGCGGCTGCTGCCCCAGGGGTTTTGGGAGTGTGAGGACTGAGTCCGGTAGGACATTCCCACGTGGCAACCCACTCAGGAGCTTGGAGCTGCCCCAGGAGATCTTACCAGAAGCAGGTGTTTCATCCTGGGTTATTGTTTTTCTCTTATTGTGATAAAATAATTTTTATCATCTTAACCATGTGTAAGTGTGCATTTTAGTGGAATTGCGTCACAGTGCCATGTAAGCGTCACCACTATCCATACCCAGCACTTCGTCATCATCCGCCCAACACCCTGAACCTAACACCCCTCTCCCCAGCCCCTGGCAACCACCATGCTACTTTCTGTCTGTGAACTTGATTCCTCTGGGAACCTTATGTGAATAGAATCGCAGCCTCTGTCCTTCTGTGTCTGGCTTATGGCACTAAGCATGTTTTTAAGGTCCACTCATGCTGTAGCATGTATCAGAGTTCCCTTCTTTTTTTATGACTGAATGATATCCCTTTGTGTGTATACTCCACGTTTTTGAATCTGTTCAACCGCCACTGGACGTGCAGCAGAGGCCCCCGCCTCCCCCCGTCCCGCCCCCCACAGGGCCAGAGGCAGCAGAGCCCAGCTGACCTGTCTCCTTTGGTCCTCTGCCCCCAGAGGCTCCAGCGGGAGAAACGCCCCAGTGACTTGAATGACACCATCAAGATGCTTTTCCAAGTGGTACCTGGGAACGTGGACCCCCTGCTGGAGAAGAAGTCGCGGGGCTGCCGGCGCTGTGCCGTCGTGGGCAACTCGGGCAACCTGAGGGAGTCCTCGTATGGGTCTCAGATAGACAGTCACGACTTTGTGCTGAGGTGAGTGCCTAGCCCTCAGCCCAGGCCAGCTATGCTGCACCCAGGGGCCCCGTGGAGCTGAAGGGGGCGCCTTGGCTCAAGGTCAGGAAGTCAAGATCCCAGCCCTGGTGTGCCCAGGCTCACCTGGGGGCCCCAGGCCCCTCGCAGCGCCCTCTGGGCCTCAGTTTCCCCATTTGTGCACAACAGGGTGGAGATGGACTCATGGGGCCTCTCTGGATGCAGAGAGGACCAGCGGGCCGGGAGCTGGGCACCAAGAGTTCTAGAGAGACGGCAAGATGAACTTGGAGACTCTCATTTAATCTTTAAAATTGTTCTTATTTTGCAATCTAGGCCATAATATAACTATATACGTTTAGTGTAAACTATATTTTCCTGCCACCAAGTAAAACAGACATTCCAGGAGGGTGCCCCACGTCTCTTCTGGGTTTCTGGTAGTCAGTGTTCACTCGGCCCACAGCCCCGCTGCCTCAGAGGGAGAGACGGAGCCGTGGTGGGACCGGCAGTCCCCCAGGGGCCTTCTGGAATCTTCCCGTTTCTGGGATCTTTGACCTTTTGTCCTTAGACCACCCATCTGGCCTCTTGGAGCCTCAGCGCACAACTGGTCAGTGGGGATGTCCACAGTGAGGGGGACAGGGTCAGGTTCAGGGTCCGACAGATCCAAGTTCAAGGCTGCCGCTTGGTAGCTCTGTGTCCTGGCACAGGTTCTTTGCACTCATATTTCTTTGACCATAAAATACCTGCTGGACACGATATCACACAGTTTAACAAGATGCGTCACTGGGCCACGGTAATGCCCTGCGCTTAGTCGGTTGTCAGTGGTGGCAATGGTGAAGCTTACTTGAGATTGTAAAAGAGAAAAAAACAACAAATCATTTGAGCTGTATGTTAACAGTCGCTGTTTTACAGATGAGGAAACTGGCAGAAGGAAGGCGCTGGCCTGAGGTCACAACTGACCCCTAGCATCGGCGACTGATGTGATGTGTGTTCTTCTCTCCCTTCTCCTCCCAGGATGAACAAGGCCCCCACCGCGGGGTTTGAGGCTGATGTGGGGAGCAAGACCACCCACCATCTCATGTACCCCGAGAGCTTCAGGGAGCTGGCCGAGAACGTCAGCATGGTCCTGGTCCCCTTCAAGACCCTTGACCTGGAGTGGGTGGTCAGCGCCACCACCACGGGCACCATCTCCCAGTAAGCTCCCTTGGGCTGTCTCGATAGGGGGGTCCGTTGCCTGGCCCCTCACTGTGCCCCCTCAGCATGTGGGTGCCCCAGCCCCACACCATGCTGTTCCTACACCACAGCTCACGCTGTTCCTGTCCCTGTAATGTCTCTCCTGGGATGCACCAGCCCCCCAGCAAACAGGCCACCTCTGACCCTCTGCTGCCCCTGGTCCCTCATGTTCCGTCACTCTTAACACACCCGTGTTTGGGCCCTTTTCCTCTTCATCCCACACGAGTGGTGTGCGTCCCCAAAACCCTGGCAACTCCTGGGGAAGGGGCCCACTGGAAAGGGCTCAGCGCATCTTAGTTCCGACCCCCTATCTCTGCAGCACCACCTGCTTCTCAAACTAAAAGTGGCCCTGGATGGGGTGGGGAGCAGGTGGGGAGATGGGGTGCTGAGCATGTCAGTGCCGGCACAAGTCACCCATCGCGAGCTGCCTTGAGGCTGGGGGAGCTCACACCTTCCGGGCACCCACTTGGGACTGAGCACGTGCTATGTGCTGCCTGACCGAGTGGTCTTGATAGTGGTTATCATGCCTCCCTTCTGCCGGGGAGGGCCCCGAGGCATAGCCAGGCATCGCGCCCAGGCCAGACGCTGCACAGCCAGGCTTGCACCTGGTTGGCTCCCTGAGGCTGTGCCGTTCCTGAAGAGAAGTGGCTTCAGTGTTCCGATGGCCAGGGCCTCTTGGTGTGAGGCCCAGGGAGGACCAGGGTGCAGGACACGGGAGGGGGCTGCTCTTTCAGGAGAAGGGCTCAGACGTGGGGGGAGCCTGGTGGCCTGGGCTCAGCGCCCTGTCCTTCTACCTGGTCCCAAAGGCTCAGAGCATAAGTTGCACCGGAGTTAGGTCGAAAGTGAAGCCAGGTGACCTTCATCTTGGAGGCGCCCAGACCTTTGCAGGTGAAAGGGAGGCGGCATGGGCGTCATCAGCCCGCACCCCAACAGGGTGGGTAGGTGCTCTGGCCTCCACGTGCTCCTTCAGGCTGCGAGGGGCGCTTGGAACAAGTGCCCCTTCTTAACGTTTCTGGGAGAAGGCATGGAAAAACGGCAGAAGGTCCTCGAATGAGCCAAGATCACCCTCTGGTGTCTATCACAGGCCACTGCAGGGCTGTGGCAGAGAGGTGGTGTCCCTGGGGATCAGAGCGCCCCCTCAGCCTGGCCCTGCTTCCCTCCCCAGCCTCCCCCAGAGCTGCCTGCAGGCAGCCCGGCCGCTCCCCAAACTGGCCGCTCCCCAAACTGACCGTCTGCTCTTTCTCCTCCCGCAGCACCTACGTGCCCGTCCCCGCGAAGATTAAAGTGAAGAAGGATCAGGTGAGTGGCCGCCCAGGCCCTTGTGTCCTGAGCTCAGCTCATGTGTAAAGCTCTGCCCGATGGGAGAGAGAGCCCCCCCCCCACACACACACACACCAGTATCTGGCCGCGAGAGCCTCTGGGCACAGCTGGGGAGGGTCCCTGCTGGGGAGACTCGCTGGGAAAGCTGCCCCCGGTGCGGGGACTGGGACCAGCAGCATCACTGGGGAGACTGTTCCTCAGGCTCACCCCAGGCGCTCCTGGGTTTTTAGAAGGCCTCTTGGGGTGCCAAGGAGGCTGCAGCTTGAGAACCACTGCTCAAAGCCAGGCCTCACCTGTGTCTCCAGACCGCACCTGTGCCTCCATCTTCCCTGGTGTGGGGTTGGCCAAGGCCCGGGCAGAGGGCAGAAGGACGAAGGAAGGGACGTGGCCGCCACCCTGGTCCTTTGCACACGTGCGCTTATCTAGGTGGGGAGGTCGGGGTCAGAGAGACCAGGCAGCTTGCCCGGGGAGCCACAGCTAGGTGGCAAACTGGAGCGGCAGTCCCCCCCGGCCGCCAGCACGTGCCCGTCGTGTGGGGCTGCTGTGCTGTGGGGAAGAAGCCATAGGTGGATCAGTGGGGCACAGCGGGGGCGGGGCCTCCCAGAGAGGCCAGGCTGAGAGGTCGCCGGGTCTGAGCACAGTCCCCACCCTGAGCCTCCCCAGGGCCTGCACCAGGCTTCCTGCACGTGTCGACTGCCAAGTCCCCTCACTGTCCTCAAGGCAGCTGTGGGTGGTAGGACTAAGGCCACACCTGACGCCAGGACACCCCCAGCTCGGCCACCGCTGGCTGTGTGGCATTGAGCATGTCGCTAAGCCTCCCTGAGCCTTGGTGTCCTCCTCGGTAACAGGAGAACAAAAGCTCATACACGGGGTCATTTTAGGGACTGGAGTCCATTCAGGCCTGGGCCAGGTGGACTGGGTGGCTCAGTGTGAGAGTTTTCCTGCGGTGTGGCAGGTGTGTCCTTGTCCCTCCCCCTGTGGCCCCGCCATCTCAGTCAATCCCTATCCCCAGTGGATTGTCATGAGATGTCGCCAGCTGGGCAAGCCTCCTCACCCCAGAGCTTCATTTCCTTTCTCGGCTCTATTTCTCTCCACAGCGCCATAGTTCTTTTCTAGCATCTTCTGTCTCTTCCCACTAGAATGCAAACCCCATGAACGCTGGGGCATTCGTTGCTATCACGTGTTCATCCCCCGTGGCTATGACCCACCTGTAGGTGGCGATGTCCTTCCCCAGCCATTTCTCTAAGGACCGTGTGCTCCCCTCCCGCAGATCCTGATATACCACCCAGCCTTCATCAAGTATGTCTTCGACAGCTGGCTGCAGGGTCACGGGCGGTACCCGTCCACCGGCATCCTCTCGGTCATCTTCTCCCTGCACATCTGCGATGAGGTACACGCCCTCCCCTGGGCCCACCGGCTGTACTGGGGGGCCAGGGCTCCTAGTGCCCCGTTCCCAAGAGAGGCGTTGAGAGCATCTGTGGTCAGGCTGACCTTGGCCCTGACCCCTGGCCCCAAGGGGCCTGGCACTGCCTGTCTTGTGGGCTCCTTTAGGGAGAAAGCTCTCAGGAGCGAGTTCTGGCTCATTCTGCGTGAGCTGCCCAGGCAGAGCCAGGACCAAAGGGTGGAAGTGCGGATTTGGGGGCAAAACAAAGGAGCGATGGCCGTAGGAGATTTGTGTGAGTCTGCTGTTCCGACTTCGGAGGGGAATCCCAGTACCCAGGCCACACCCAGCCCGCTTTCACCAGAATTTCTGAGAGTGGGAACCAGGCACCCAGGGGTTCCACTATCCAGCATGATTGACAGCTGAGGTCTTGCGTGCATTCCCCATCATGGACTTCCCTCGACATCCACCAGGCGGTGCCGGGTTTCCTGCGATGATCTGGGCTGCTCACTGCCACCCTGGGCAGAGGAGCAAGAAGAGGACAGAGCAGCCCCCACTTTCTCCCTGGTCCTGGGTTCAGGCAGGAAGCTGAGATGTCCCTTCTTGTCACATATAGCCTGTCCCCACCTGCTACCTGCCTGGCTCATGTTTGGAAATCCTAGGAAGGGGTTGAGGGGTTGCCAGGCACATCCACCACCCCTGCCTCGCTTGTCTGTCACTGTCCTTGTTTCTTTAGACAGAAACCCGGGTGTCCCTCCCAGAAGTCTTATGTCCCTTGCCTTCCACCCCCACCTCCCCTCACCGTCTCCAGCCAGCTGGTCACAGACCCCGTGGGACTCTGCCTCAGAAATGCTACTCCCATCTCTTCCCTCCTGCCCTGGGGTGGGGTCGGGGGGCTCATGTCCATTCTGGCATTGACCGAAAGAGCTGCCCTTACCACAGAGCTGTCCCCTGCCCCCAGTCTGTCCCCACCCCTCAAATCTGTCATCCATGCTGCAGCTCAGGAAGTGTTTCTCTCCCTGGGAGCCCCCTCCCATGTCCCTTCCTGATCCCCTTCTACTCATTTTCTAAGACCCAACCCCAAAGTCACCTGCTCCCTCCTCTGTGCCACCAAAGTCCCAACATCAGCCTCCGTCCCCCATGGGCTGCTCGGCTGGTGCCTTCTGACACTGACCTTCACTTTTACTTAACCCACTTCTGTGACACCAAGCTGCTGGGAGTTTCAGGAACCTCGAGAAGGATCTCTGTGATCCTCGGAGACGATGTTTGCAGATTCAGGAAAGCCTGCAGCCTTCCTTTCTTAGAGGTTCTACCTGTGACCCCGCTGTCCGGTTCTCACCTTTGCTTGCCCCCCCCCCCCCCAGGTGGACTTATACGGCTTTGGGGCAGACAGCAAAGGAAACTGGCACCATTACTGGGAGAACAACCCGTCGGCCGGGGCTTTCCGCAAGACCGGGGTGCATGATGGAGACTTTGAGTCCGTCGTGACGGCCACCTTAGCGTCCATCAACAAAATCCGGATCTTCAAGGGGAGATGATGCCGTGAAGGGTGATGGACAGATACACCAGAGCATGCCTCTCACATCAGCCCCAGTTTCTGGCCGGGGCCATTCTATTCTGTTCTGGGGGCTTCCAGTGCCAGCCTCAGGGGTGTGCCCCAGGGCCCCTCGCAGCCTCTCGCACCCCAGCACCTGACAGCATCCACTCAGCAAGCACAGCCAGGGTTGCAGGGCGAGTCTCA
Organism: Mormoops blainvillei; assembly: GCA_004026545.1. Classification (NCBI taxonomy): domain Eukaryota; kingdom Metazoa; phylum Chordata; class Mammalia; order Chiroptera; family Mormoopidae; genus Mormoops; species Mormoops blainvillei. Next base: position 5,893 of record PVJD01002579.1, on the reverse strand, counting down.
GAAGCAGTGAGGGGCAGGGAGACCCCTCGCTGCTTCGGAAGATGGGGGGACAGATGCCAACGGCTCCCGTTTTAAAAGGAAGGACCATTTCCCAGGGAGGATGGGCAGAGAGCTTCCTCTGCCGAGGGGTCCGGGGCTGACTCCCAGACTCCGATTCTCGTGGGGATGTTTCTGAGTGAGGATGGCCTCCAGGACAGAGCCACGTGGGCCGCGTCACCACCGGGGACGAGATGACACCTTGCTTGCCCAATGCCTGGCCTCTCTCACTTGGCGTGACGACTCCACCTCCCCACCCCGAAGGTCTACATCCTTGGCAAGGTGTTTCTGACTCCAGCTGACATCTTCCCAAGCCGTTGTTCTCTTGAGTAATCAATCTGTCGTTAAAGTTATGGCTGAGAGCAGACCTGACGACTTCCACGTGCCTTTGTGTTTGGGGGAGAAATGCATGCGTTGGCTGAAATGAGGCAATCGACCCAACTCGGGAAAGGGGACCCCTGGTAACCACCCCACTTGCTCTTAGCTGGGGACACCTTTTCTCATTTCCTGAGCCAGCCCCTGAGTCGGGTCAATGCGCAGAAGCCATGGAATGTCACTCCTTTTTCCACAGACTGTGGTGCCTGTCACCTTCCAAGCCTACAGAGAGGGTGTCCCCCAGCCCGCATGTCCCCCGAGGGCCCACGCTCTGTGGCCAGCTCCTGCTGGCCAGCTGCATGGTGTCCGGGGGGGGGGGCGGGGGGGGGCGGGCAGCTGTCCTGGGAATGTGACTGTCAGAGCGGGGGAAGTCATACCTCATTCTCACTCTCTTTCTTCCTTGTCAACCTTCCTGATTATTTATTGATTTTTTTGTTGTTGCTGCATTCGGCTGACATCACGTGCACTTTCTGGCTCTGTTGCTGCCCTGGGGTTTTAACTGAGCTCTCCGCTGCCCCACCCAGCAACTGGGAAGTGGGGAGCTTGCCACACGCTCTGTTGGAACCCTCAGACTCGGGTGCTGGGGTACCTCGGGCTTGGGGGCTTGCGGGTGGGTAATTCCTGGGCTGTCAGCTTGGTGGGTGTGTGGAATGCCCTGTGCCACCTTCTCTCCTGGCCCTGCCTGCTCTTTTCTCGTCGGGGTCTTGGGTCCAGCCTCAGGCCAGGACTCTCCAAAACCCAGCAGAACCTCCTTGGGGCCAGGTGAGACGTGGCGGCCCAGGTGTAGGGGGAAAGCGACGGCTGGCTCCAGTTCCTGACATTTCATCAGAAAAAAAGCATGTTTTTCCCTGTTGAGCGCGTTTCCCAAAAAGGCCACTGCTACTCTGAGGAGGTGTGACAGGGTCCTTCCTGGTGGCCTGTGAAGGATGCTGGTGTCAAAGCCAAGGGACCTGCCCCTCTGCTCCCTGCAGCGCCCTGGCCAGCCCGGCTCTCCTGGCGTCAGTTTCTCCTTCCGCAAAGGGGGAGAGAGGAATTGTGGGAGCTCAGGGGCCACAGATGGTGTCGGGCACTTCATGAGAGCCCCCAGAAATGGTATGCCACGTTTTTTCCCGAGTCTGTAGAGATGAATATTTTCCTGGGGAAAGGTTTTCTAGCTTTTATGAGATTCTTGAAGATTCAGAATCCAGAAAGTGTTTTTGTTTTTCGTTTTTTTTTAAAGAAAAAGAAAAACCTGTCCCAGCTTTAAAATCTTCCAAAATTTCAGACTCTCTTGACTGATAAAGGCTCAGAAATCGCTGTGAGGGCAGGCCATTATGGGACGAGCTCACGGTGGTATGTGGCAGGAGCCGCGAGGGACTCAGCGAGCGGCTGGCGGCTGGCTGACTCATCCCAGCGACAGACCTCAAGGAAGGTGGTCGCTGGGACAGGGAGCGGCGTGGCCTGGCTCCCGCACTTTCTCCCCTTCTGCACAAGTCGAGTCTGTTCAGGCCTGTCACGCTCAGGTCAAGGAACCCGCTCCTTTGGGCTTTGCTGAGTCAGAGCAGGTCCCCAAAGGGAGGACATGTCCCCAGCTGAGCTGCATGCTGCCTGGGCCCGCTGCTGCTCCCCGTCCCGTCTCCCTCCTTCCCACTGGGCTGCGCAAGCTGTGGGACTTCCTCCAGCCCTTGGAATCTGGCTCTTCCTGTTTTACAGATGAAAACGACAAGGCCCACAGAAGGGACTTGACTTGCAAAAGTGAGCTGGTTGTGCAGCGCAACTCAAACATTCTGAGCAGACACAGGACATGACTGACTCCATGTTTAGAATGTCCAGGGGTGGGCTTCCCCGGCGAGGCTCATCCCGTATCTTGAGGCACTGCCCCCGGGTGCGGGCCGCTGGCAGGCCGCCCCTGCCACCGGCTGCCTCCTCAGGCTGCCACGGGGACTCTGAAAAGCTGTAGTCCCTGCCTCCTCAGCGCCATCCCTCCAGGGGAGGACACAGCTGTGTGCTGCCATAGCTCCAGCTATGACAGCTCCTTATGTCTTAGTGGCTTAGCAAAGGGGACTTAACCAAAATAAACGCCAGTCATTGTGGCCAGAATTACAAGTAAACTCACTGATTGGCTTAAGCCAACAGGACCCACATGGTGGGCAGAGCAGCCGAGGGTCGGACCAGAGTGTTTCTCATAAGGCATTTGGTGGTGCTGTGGTCAGGAGAACGAGAAACAGCCACATGGACCCTGGCACGTCCGCCACCCCCACGGTTGGGCTTCCTCAGGCCCCTGTGTCCCAGCCCAGGCCTTGTCTGTCGTGTGCCCTGCAGGCAGAGAGCTCCTTGGAGACCAGCCCCAAGGACGGGACAGGGAACATAGATGTCCCTGCCTGCAGCAAACCGCGCTGAGCTTGAAGCCAAAAAGGCGGGGGCTGATGAGGGAGAGAGAACTCAGCAGCATCCCAGCCTTCAGCCCCGTACACCCCTCAGGGAGCCAGGGGCGGGAGCCACCTGCCGCAAAACTGACACATCTCCCTGGACCCCCTTACCCTCACCCACCTGTTGGGGGAGAAAGGAAGCAGGTTTGTAGCCTCTGGCTCCTGGAGCGATCCGGGAAGAACAGAACATTCTTATACTGATGCTTCGAAACCCTCAGGTACTGCCCAGCAAGCCGCATGGGCTGGGTTTAGTGGGAGAAACCAGCTAAAAAAGATATGCAATAGGCAAGCCAGACATGGTGTCAAGGGCGGGTGCCGAGGCTTGATGGTGTCTCAGTCTCTGCTGTGGCCCTCGGGGCAGCCGGAGGCCCATCCCGCCTTCACGTGCACGGGGCCTCTGGGTCAAAATGTGAGAACTGACATTTGCTTTCACCGTGCTCTTCAAGGCAGCCTGAACCCAGAGGAAATGAAACTCAGGAAAGAGTCACCTAACCTCTCTGAGCCGTACCTGCCTCACCCGTCGCTCACAGTCCCTCGCCTGGTTGTCCAGGAACCCCAGGGCCCGAGTGGCCCATGTCCAGCATAAGGTGGCTGGACGCCAGCCATGTGCCATCTAGACTCAGCACTGTCCGCTCCCTCCGAAGAGCTCGGACATCTGGGTTGCAGCCCCCGGGCCACAGGCCACCAGCTGTTTGTCCTCCCCCAGTGCCTGGGCTGGCCAGTATAGAAACAGAGTCAGCTTTCGTCCTCTCGCCTGCCATGAAAACACCAGCTCCCGACCGCTGGGGTGCAGTGAACACCTCTGTGCAAGGAAAAGAAGGAGGTTTACGGGGAACAGCAGAGACGGGCGGAGCGTATCCTACCGACAGGAGGGTACTAGCACTTTCTTTCTCAGCAAAGAGCCCTGTGCTTCCTACGGGCAGTCTCCCTCCTGATGTCCCTTGGAACTCGTGTTGCCTGGGGTCAGTCACAGCACGAATCCGCTGTCTGTGGCCCACGGGCCCAGGCCCTGAGCCGGACGCCAGCTTAAACCCCGGCCTGTGTCCGGAATCCCCCCGCCCCCCACCGGGTGAACCCGGCGCCTGTCACGGAATTCACGTTAGCCCGTCACGGAATTCACATCAAAGCCAAAGTCTCCTGAGCACTTTTTCTTTTTTGCAATCTTGTTTGGTTGGTTGTGGGTGTTTTTTGCTTTTTCCTCCCTCCGCCACCCGGCCTCGCTCTCGTGTTTTGCAGCCAAGCGTTAATCTGGATGCGTTTCGAGTGACATTAGCGAGAGTCGCCTTCCTCCACTTCCGCTGTTTTATTTATTGTTGAGCCTTTCCAATGATCTGAATCAAAGTGAATTAAAAAAAAAGAGCTATTTTATCGTTTGGGTGTGTATGTCGTTTTTCTAGGACGGTGGAGCCCTCAGGCCGCCCCTCACGGTTTCCACTCAGGAGGAATTTTCGGAACAGCAAAGACATAAGGCTTCGCCCCCTGGGCCTCCTGGGTTAGTGTCTGCCCGGGGTGAGCTACACCTCCCCCTGGTGTGTGACTGCCAGGTGTCAGCGAGCCTCTCTGAGCCTCAACTGTCTCTTCCGTGAAATGGGAGCCACAGTAGCAGCTGTCCAAAGGGGGGTGAGGCCAAGAAGACCCGCGTCTCCAGAGGTCCAGGGAGAGTCATACCAGCCGCCCTGCATGTCCGCTGCAGAGGACCTGGCTAGGGGAAGAGTTGGTGAATTTAGAGGGGCCCCCGCTGTGGAGCCGGGTGGCATTCCTCAGCCACCACGCAGGTGGGGTCTGGGCAGAAGGAAGAAACAGGAGGTAGGAGATGAAGAGCTTAAAAAGGGACTGGCGGAGGTGAGGGAGCACGAGGTGATGATGGTGGAAGCCGTTGGGGAAGGAAGGGAGACAGGCGGGAGCTGGTGGAGGGGGACATGGACAAACTGGAGACTGGAGTCCAACGGGTGTCAGGACACAGGGCATTTACAGAAGCCGCTGTGAAAGCTGGAGAGCTGTGGGCACAGGGGTCTGAATGAATGGCCTTCGGGATGGGGTTGTTCCAGGAGACGGAGAGAAGATGAAGGGAGGAAGACGGGGGAGTAGACTCCCAGGGTCTGGGAGGGCAGGTGCTGTATGTGAGCACCACAGGGACACTAAAGTCACCAGGATAAGGGCACAAGTTGGTTGTAAACACACTTCATGTACAAAGTTCCTGCCAGGAAGGAGGGAAAGTAGGCAGCATGGTGCTGGGTACCCTTGGGAGGAAAAGGCACCGTATGGGCAGATACAGCCAAGAAAAATTGGGAGTGGGGGAGCATGAGGTTCAGAAACATCACTGAGTGCTCACAGAGCCACGGTCCTCGCCCTGACATCACAGCTGGGAGCTGGGCAGAAACCACCATCAGTGTACCTGCCCCAGGTACCTCCCAGAAGTCAGGGCAGGCAGGACGAGCAGCCCCAAGGGTGCTACACCTGGCATAGGTTCTGGCACACAGCAGACCTTAAGCAAAGGGTCGTGACTGCTATCAACCAATTCGGGACATCCTTTCTGGAGCCTTCTGGTAGGGGTGCTCACGTATAACCTTTGGCTTACCGAGGTTAAATGCCCTGAAGCTCCTTCAGATCCACAGATGTCCAGGTCCAGCTTTCTATGTCGCCCACAAATTCCGAGAACTCCGTCCCCCCATGTTTTATAGCAGCTGGACTGGCTTTCCTGAAACTTTGACCGAAACAGAGAGGTATCGTTGTCGTAGATTTGGGTATTGCTGGAAGATTCCTGCCCTTTCTAGGTTCCCCAGGGAGAGAGCTTGGCTGGATTACGGGCACCCACAGGCCCCGGGACTCGAACACCCAGGTCCAGATCTCTGTAAAGTGGGAGTGATGGTTCCTGGTTCGTCTGCCTCGTGGGATGGTGGGAAAACTAACCTATTTTATGAATCCGTTCACTTCACTGGACAAATATATACCAAGGGCCACTGGAGACTGAGGGTACGGAGATGGGCCAGCCAATGCCTCTGCCACCAGAAGGTCACAGACTAATTGAGGGGGCAGGCAGCCAGGGCAACACTAGGAACAGTGGTCGATTATCA
>PVJD01002578.1:161432-196985 GCA_004026545.1 Mormoops blainvillei | reverse complement strand
AAGGTTTTAGTATTTGCCCGTTGAGTATGTTGGCTGTAGGTTTTTCATATATGGTCTTTATTATGTTGACGGGATGCCCTCTTTATTCCCACTTTGCTGAGTGTTTTTATCATAAATGGGTGCTGTACCTTATCAAATGATTTTTCCACATCTATTGATATGATAATGTGATTTTTGTCTTTCCTTTTCTTTATGTGATGTATTACACTTACTGATTTGTGAATATTGTACTTTCCTTGCATCCCTGGGAAGAATCTCATTGATCATGGTGTATGATCTTTTGAATGTATTGCTGGATGCAGTTTGCCAATATTTTGCTGAGGATTTTAGCATCTGTGTTCATCAGTGATGTTGGCCTGTAGTTTTCTTTCTTTGCTGTGTCTTTATCTGGTTTTTGGATTAGGATGATGCTGGCCTCATAAATAGAGTTTGGGAGTCTTACCTCCTCTTGGATTTTTTGGAATGGTCTGAGAAGGACAGGGCTTAGCTCCTCCTTAAATGTTTTGTAAAATTCTCCTGTGAAACCGTCCGGTCCAGGGCTTTTGGGTGCCTGGAGTTTTTTGATTACTGCTTCGATTTCACCAGCTGTAATCAGTCTGTTCAAGCCTTCTGCCTCTTCTTTATTCAGTTTTGGAAGATTATATTTTTCTAGAAATTTGTACATTTCACCCAGGTTTTCAAATTTCTTGGCATATAGTTGTTTATGGTAACTTCTTACAATCCTTATATTTCTGTGGTATCAGTTGTAATTTCTCCTTTCATTTCTGATTTTATTTATTTGCGTCCTCTCCCTTTTTCTCTTGATGAGTCTGCTTAACAGCTTGTTGATTTCGTTTACCTTTTCACAGAACCGGCTCCTGGATTTATTGATCCTTTGAATTGTTCTTTTAGTCTCTATGTCATTCAATTCTGCTTTGATCTTGATTATTCCCTGCCTTCTGCTCGCTCTGGGCTTTGTTGTTGTTTTTCCAGTCCTTGTAGATGTAAGGTTAGGTTGTTTATTTGAAATGTTTCTATCTTTTTTAGGTAGGCCTGTATCGCTCTGAACTTCCCTCTCAGAACAGCCTTCACTGTGTCCCATAGGTTTTGGACTGCTGTATGTTCATTTTCATTTGTTTCCAGAAACTTTTTGATTTCTTCCTTGATCTCATTATTGACCCATTCATTGTTTAATAGCATGCTATTCAGTCTCCATGATTTTGAATGTTTTTGAGTTTTTTTTCCTTGAGGCTGGTTTCTAGTTTTAAGCCCTTGTGGTCTGAGAAAATGCTTGATATGATTTCAATTTTCTTAAACTTGTTGAGTCTTGTTTTGTGTCTTATCATGTGGTCTATCTTTGAAAATGTTCCATGTGCACTTGAAAAGACTGTGTAGTTTGCTTCTTTGGGATGAAAGGATATATATATATATATGTATATATATACACACACATATGTTAAGTCCATTTGATCTCATGCGTTGTTCAGTTCCACAATATCCTTGTTGATATTTTGTTTGGATAATCTATCCATTGTTGACAGTGCGGTATTAAAATCCCCTACTGTAAGTGTGTTGCTGTCTATATCTTTCTTGAAGTCCTCCAGGATTTTCCTTATATATTTGAGTGCTCCTATGTTGGGAGCACATAGGTTTACAACATTTATATCTTCTTGATGGATTCTTCCTTTGAGTATTATGAAGTGTCCTTCTGTGTCTCTTTTTATGGCTTTTGTTTTGAAGTTTATTTTGTCCGATATAAGTATTGTTACCCCAGCTTTTTTTTTTTTTCCTGTCCATTTGCTTGGAATATGCTTTTCCAACCCTTTACTTTCAGTCTGTGTAGGTCATTTGCTGTGAGGTGGGTCTCTTGTAGGCAGCATATGTTTGGGTCATGTTTTCTTATCCATTAAGCTACTCTATGTCTTTTAATTGGAGCATTTAATCCACTTACAGTTAAGGTTATTATTGATAGGTACTTATTCACTTTTTTCCCTTTGTACTTGTGTTCCTCTCTCGCTTGCTCTTTTTCTTCATTTTCTTAAAGCAGTCCCTTTAGCATATCTTGTAATACTGGTTTGGTAGAGGTGTGCTCTTTCAGCCTTCTTTTGTCTGAGAAACTCCTTATTTCCCCTTCCATTGTAATTGAGAACCTTGCTAGATAGAGTGGTCTTGGTTGCAGGCCTTTGCTTTTCATTACTCGGAATATTTCTTGTCATTCCCTTCTGGTTTGTAGTGTTTCTGTGGGGAAGTCAGCTGTTAGCCTTATCGGGGCTCCCTTCTATGTTACTTCCTGCTTCTCCTTTGCTGTCCTTAAGATTCTCTCTTTGTCCTTGATATCTGCCGTTTTAATTATGTGTCTTGGAGTGGGTCTCTTTGGGTTCCTCTTGATTGGAACCCTCTGTGCTTCCTGGACTCGTGTGACTTTTTCTCTCCTCAAATTAGGGAAGTTTTCCATCATTACTTTTTCAAACAGGGTTTCTATCCCTTGCTCCTCTTCTTTTCTCTCTGGTATTCCTATTATATGGATATTATTACGTTTCATGTTGTCCTGCATTTCCCTTAACCCCTCTTCACTGTTTTTGAGGCTTTTTTCATTTTCTTGCTCTTTATGGGGCTTTTTTTCTATCATGTCCTCCAGCTCACTGATTCGGTCCTCTGTTTCATCTAGCCTATTTTGACTCCCTCTACTGTGTTCTTCAATTCAGAAATTGTATTCTTCATTTCCTCTTGGTTCTTGTTGATAGTTTCTATGTCTTTTTACATGCTGATATAGTTTGCAGTAAGTTCCTCATAGTTTCCTTATAGTTTTTGATAATTCTCACTGAACTCACTGAGTCCATTGAGCTTCCTTATAACCATTGTTTTGATAATTTATTTGCCTCTGTTTCATTAGATAGCCTTTCTGGGATTCTTCCATTCCCTTCAACTGGGGGTCCTTTCTTTGTCTTCCATTATTTGGCTGCCAGAGCAAAACCACAAAGCCCAGGAAACAAACCCATGGCCGCAAAAATAACTCCCCCCTGCAATCCCACTATCAACAGCAAATGAACCAGTGTTAATAAGGCTGTAAAGAGATTAAGGCTATTATAAGAAAGGAGAAAAATAAACTATAGTATAAAATCTAGTGATTTAATATGCACAAATTTGATGGACAAGCAGTGAATCTTAAAAAGCCATGTAGTAAAGAAAATATCGCAAATCATGGAGAAGACCACAGTGAATTTTGTCTTGGTAGCCTCTAGTATTTACCACTATTTTTTTCTTTCTGGATTCACCTCTAGTGATGTTAGATATTGACCCCATCTGAGCTTAGTCAGCCTGTTCGAGACTTCCAGGGATCTACTGTCTATGGCTGTTTCCTTCAGTTGTTAATCTAGTCACTCAGTGCTCAGCAGTCAGGCTGAAGCACCACAGGGCGGGGCAGAGTCCCTCCTGGAGTCCGAGCTATTGCTTCCCCTCAGGCTGCTGCGTCTCGGAGGGAAGTGGTCTGTGTGAGCTCTACGGCTGCTGCCTTATGGGGGATGACTCAACCCCAGGACCCAGAAGCTACTCTCTCAGTTCTCTCCCCAAAGTCTCCATCCCCAGTCTCTCCTCAAGCACCTCTAATTCACTCTGCTCCCCCTTGCAGGGATCTACTGTCTGTGGCTGCCACTCTGCACTCAGCAGTCAGGCTTAAGCACCACAGGACCAAGGCAGAGTCCCTCCTGGGGGTGGGGCTATTGTTTCCTCCCAGGCTGCCACTCAGGGGAGTGGTCTGCCTGAGCAAAATGGCTGCTGCCACATGGGGGATGACTCAGCACTAGGATTCTGGTGGCTACCCTCTCAGTTCTCTCCCTAAATCCTCTGTCCCAGTCTCTCCTCAGGCATCTCTAGCCCACTCTGCCCCCGCCTTTGCCCAAGCCCAGGGTAAGTGGCTACAAATGAAAGTTTAGGTGTTGGCCCTTTAAATGTCTCTTTCAGTCTCCAGCCACCCGTCTCTGGCAGGGAGCAACCCTACCTCTTTTCGCAGCTGGCTGCTCTCTGTGAATTTTTGGGGCTCTGGTGCTGTAGGCTGGGGATACCCACTTATGCTTTAGACCCCGCTCTTTTCAGGGGGATCCAACTGACTGCTTAAATATCCCTCTGGTGCTGCCACCTGAGGGTGCCCAGCCAGCCTTCTCGCATCTCTGCTGTACTCCTTACCAGTCACCTTGTGCTGAAACTGATTCTTCTGTCTGTCTGAGGTTATAAGGCTGCTCTCTCACTATTGTTCAGTTGTTTGCTCTGGGTGATTTCTCCACAATTTACAGATTGTGGAGAACACAATCTGTAATTCCAGATTGGTCCTGGGAGGAGGTCAGTGTGACTTCCATTCACTCCTCCACCATCTTGCCCTTCTGTGTCTGATTCTTTAATTATGTATATTTATCCTCTTTTGGAGGTAAGAATGGCTGAGTTTTTAGAAACACAGTAGCCAGTCTCATCCTTCTAGAGTTAAGTAAAAACATTTCCAGTCCTTCTGATTAGCTAAACTACCCCAAGAAAAAAACAGAAATGTTCTAAAACAGGGAAAAAATAAGAGTTGACATTTTAGTGGATCAATTAGGCCAATTAGCCACTGGTCAAGGGACACCTGAATACTGTCCCTTCTCCAGAATTGACCCTATCAGCTGCTCTAATACTTCTGTTTTCACAGCCACAGTGAGCTCTAAAGAAATGAGGGTCAGCAAACAGAATACTGGCATGTCACTTCCTTTCACTTGACCTTAGCTCTAACCTTTTATAATGGGAAAGGGGTGGATATAAGCATTTCTCAGGGTACTTCTAGCTCAGAAAAGCTTCCTATATGAGTTATACTTGCAAGGCTCAATTTAGGTTAAAACACACCTCCAACATACGATATGTGCTTATGTGTGTGCAGATGCACATGTTATTAGCGTTGTGGGCTGGGTTGAACGGGCATAGGAGAGGAGTAGGTGGTATAGGCTTGGTGGATCATTTCATCCAGCAAAAACAGCAACAGCTCAGATGACTTCTGAGAATTCTCGAGCACGTATAAGGCTCATTAATTTAATAAATATGGTTATTACTTATCATAATGGAAACTACCTAACAAATATAAGATGAAAATATCCTTAAAGTAATAATTTGGTGTCAGCTCTGATTCTTGCATTAACTCCTCCAAATTCCACTGAGTTTCTGAAACCGTGCTACCCATATGACTCCATAAGAGGGACCTCTGCCTGGAATCCCACACTTCAGAGGTCCCCTCTTTGGTCCACTCCTTCATCTACTCACCACCCCATGGAGTAAGAAGTCCATGGGCTCAAGGGGACAGGTAAACCCAGAGTGTGTACCCCAAACCACATCTATCTAGACAACACTTAGAGTACTCACCCCACCCCCCAGTACCCTACCCAGTCAGCTTGCAGTTCACTTCCAGAACCTAGGTAAACCTCTTCCCCAAGTCTTTTGTTTACGCACCTTCAACTCAAGGGGTAGAAGAGGTGTGGTGGTGAAGACTGGGCAGAGCTTGGATGAGCAGACTGGGACGTTCACATGAATGTTCACAGGGCCCCTGTAGCACAAGTCAAAGCCAGGAGTGGGAGAAAAAAAGGGAGGAGTACAGACCGGGGACCAGGTCTTCCCATGCCCCCATGCTACCATGTTCAAGAACAGAACTCTGAGGGGTCTAAGAACTCTAAATGTAAACCTCGCCTTTGAGTTATAATTGTCAATGTAGGCATTTAGAACATATTTTATTTCACAGATTTTAGCTTCATTTAGAACGTTTAAATACATAGACATATGGCATGTGTGTCTCCATTTGGTAATTTTGCCCTGGGATCCTGTAAAAGTTAGGAGCAGACTAGCTCAGAATCCACAGACAATTTGAGAAGAGTTTATTCACCATAAGGCAACGTACTCAGACTATGCTAACGATGCTATGGGGGAGGTTGGCTAATGAGAAATATCTGAAGGTGCACTACCTCAATGCGATGACACATTCCCTGTTCTTGGCTAGGAGAATTTAGACCAGGATCTTCAAAGCTTTGAGTCCATCCCCTTGATCATTCCACTTAATTTCAAATAAAACTAATAAATAGAAAGATTCTTATTATAAGCTCTGGTGACATATTTAATATACACTGACCATAATTTGCTACCACAGAAACGAGTTTAGGAGAATGTTAAGTCTACCATGAAGGGATTAAGAAAAAAGAGGTTTTTAAAATGAGTTAAAAGAAACTATTAAAAGTAATTTTGAGCTCTGCCAGTGAAATTGCTGGCCAAATCAAACAGAAAATAAGCAGATAATGAAGTGCTTGGAGAACTTATAGGACACATTAGCCAGAAATAGAAAAAAAAAAAATGGAAAAAAATGATGGCAAGACCTATCCTTGATTAGTTTGCAGACTTTCCACTGGAGGGTGTGAGTGTGAGTGTGTGTGCGTATGTGTGTCAGGTGATGGAAGGGGGCAGGAGGAGAATGGCTTCTTTTGTTAATACCTATCAGGGAACAAATGGCCTCTGTTCCTCCCTAAAGGGGAAATGTCCTTGTAAATAGCTCTCTGTTTTTGCAGAAAGTGACATATTTGTTGTCCATCATGGTAATCATAGTTTCGTCTAGCTTCCTTACTGGGGAAAAAGAACCTCAGAAGACACTCTCAGCCTTCCCAAAACTTTTGGTGACATTCATTGACCTTCAAAGTCCTGTAAGGTTAAGAAGAACATGTGAAATAGCCTTCTACTTTAAAAAGAGTTTATGATTAACTGTGAGATTGACAGGTGTCTGAAACACCTAGTAATCTTGACATTCTGTTGTCAAAATAGACATATTAGAAAGGTATGTGGATTTAAGAAATGTGTCCACATGACACCTGCTTATTTCATAGGAGGAACCATTTACATGATCTAGAGCTAGGTTTCCAAAGTACATAAGTCAAAATGTTAGACCCACTCAGACTCGGCAGACCAGTGCCAAGAGTCCACAGGCTGGCGGTGGATCCTTGGCTTGGGAAGATCAGAGGAAACAGGCGTAAAGCCATTAGAGCTGAGAAATCCCATGTTCCACTGAGCTCATGGAGCATGTAAAAAACCATGACACTCCTCATTAAAAAACAACTTTAATTTGATGGTTATAAGATTCTGTGAAATGATATTAATTCAACCAGCCAAAGGGTGTAACACAGTGAGCGCCGCTGGGATCAGGGGACTCAGCCCATCCAGCTGAGCAAGCCACTTCCCTTCCCCATGCCCAGCCACCTACCCAGTGATAACTTCAGAGACACTGAGTCGCACCCCTGGAATAGAACAATGGGGGAGTAGCTGTTGATAGCTATACGTTCCACGCAAAATGTATCAAATTAGAAATATCTAAAATGGTCTTAAAGGGGGGAAATAGGATGTCTGTAATAACATAAACAAAAAAAAAATCAAAAAGAGAAAAAAATACTAAAATAAAATGTTCTTAACAGGCCTCTGATCTCCAGGGCAGTGTCGTTTTAAAAGATGAGCAATGAAAGCATAGAACATAGAGAGACAGAGCCATACATCCAAGTGCTGTCCAGGTAAAAGGGTACTCTGAAGAGTTAAATGAGGACTTAAACCACCTGGCAGCTATATCCTGTGATGGACTATTGAGGCACTAGACAGAGTTAACCACTTACACCACAGAGATACTTCCTCGTTCTGAAGCTGACCTCTACAAGGACACTTCTAATTACAGGTGACTTCCCATGCGGCTCGTCCAGAGAGACTATGTTTGCCAGAGAGTGTGAGTATAGTGTCAGCTTAGAGGTTCTAGTTCCCCTTGTGTCTTAATAAAAATTCTTTCCTGTCTTACCCTCTTGTGGATCTATTCTGATTCCGTCACTTCCTCTCCGGGGGTCCTTGCACAGGTTACCTTCTTCTAAAGCTCAGTTTCCTCATATATAAAATGGAACATACAACCTTTCCATCCCATGGAGTTGTGTGAGGGTTCAGTGATTAAAGCACGCGAAAGCACTTAGCACAGGGCTGGGTACCTAGCGTCATCCAATAAATGTCCATTAGGACCGTTGCTACCTTCCTTCCCCTTGCTTTCTCCTCTCGGCTTATCTCTCCAACCATCTCCCCATCTACTCTCCACCTCATCTACCAAACCAGCCAGCCAATCACTCGGCCACTGAGCAGTCATTTGCCATCTAACAAAATGTACTCAGGGAGCATGTATTGGGCTGGGCACTGAAGCTACAAACATAAATAGTACCTAGATTGTCTCCTCAGGGGGTCATTCTCTCCTTACCACTGGACTCTGCTGTCCCTTCACATTGTGAGGGGCACACAGTAATAGACACAATTGTATTGAACACACTGATGTTATTATAGATGGTGAATATCAGTCTCCCTGAGGAACTCTAGGAAACTGACAAAATTGAGTGTCTGAGCCTGTAGTGTGGAGGGGCAGTCTCTAGACTGTGGTGATTTCAACAGTCTTTTGGGCCTCCTGGAAGCCAACAAATGGTCTCCCTTGGTGAACTGCTCCAGCGTTTCCTTTTACTATGATTTCTCTCTTAACTTCTACACTATATAAAATAATTCAAGTTGTTTGCACATAATAGAATCTAGATTATTGGCATATTTGATTTTGGCGTCCCTTGGGCCAGACTGTCCAAATCGTATGTGCAACACTTACCCAGGAATCGTAACAGACTAGGTTATTCCCCTTGAGTCGGTTTTCCCTTAGCACTGGTGTTGTCATTCCCCATCTGGGCAGCTGGAGACCATAAAACAGCATCTATCGACTTAAAGATATTGTGGTGGCTGAGTTAGAGCATTTGCCTTCCTGAAAAAATATTAACATACTCAAAAGTCCTTGAAGAAAATTGTGTCAGTGGTTATCACCTTTACTCTTGTTCTGAGAATCGCTGAAAGACAGGGTGGGAGGGAGTGAAAGGATTGAGCAAAAAGGAAAAAGGACTCGTGAACATGGACAACAGTGTGATGACTGCAGCAGGGAGGAGGGTATAAGGGGACTAAATGGTAATGGGAAAAAATACAATAAAAATATTTTTAAAACGACAGGATGGGAAGGGCTTTTTTACAACTATAAATGAATTTGAAAAAGCCAGAGAAGAAAATTATCTGCTTCTATGGAGAGCCAGGCTGACATGACAGGTAATTAGCGGCACGACCGGTTTCTCTGAGATGGGGAGCTTAGCCATATCACGGACTTAAAGCCCTCAGCACTTCTTATATCCCCTAGTGAATTCCTTCTCTGCAAACATCCAGCTCTGCCAACTGACAGTGACTTTCACCTTGAATCCTTCAAAGGCACCTTTCATGGAAAATCCCTTCACTATCATGCAGAATAGCAATAACTTTGCCGTGCTGGCTACAGTCCACCAAGCTTGTGGAGGTGCGAGTGACCCGAACCCCAGAAGAACTGACCCGTCCCACGGAATCATGCTTTCAATATGAATGTGCCTCACATGCTGTCTTTCTTGATGTGAAATTTCTCATTTTTTCCCTCTAAAACATGGAGCCTGAGAGGGTAAGGAATTCCCCAGAGGCCTATTTGAGGAGAGACTTTAGGTCAAAGTGAGAAAAATGTTTCTCCCCTGGAATATTACACTGAACTATTTTTGTGTTGATGTGCAATTATGTTTTATGTAAGAGGAGAATGGAAAGAGCTGATGTACATGGGCATAGTTGAGCAAAGAGGCAAGTTACCCAATCTATTTCATGAAACCTGAGCTGATCACTACTGAATTTCAAGGTGTTATAATTTGTAATCCATAAATGCTCCCTGTGAAGAGCTTCAGGAGCTTGTTTTTAAAACATGCCACTCCCCCAGAGCCTGTGCACCCAGTGGACAGCTACAGACCATGCTGGAGCACCACCACCCAACCACCTTCTCAAGCAACACAATCAAGGGGCAGATTTAGCAGGTACCAGAGCCCTGCTAAAGTAAGTCCTGTTCTGTGGAGTCGGCCTCTGTACAGTTAGCACTTCACAGTGGTCAGAGATTGGTGGTCAGTGGTTACAGCCAGTGCTTGCAGCTGATTGGCCTATGTA
This sequence comes from Mormoops blainvillei, assembly GCA_004026545.1. Lineage (NCBI taxonomy): Eukaryota > Metazoa > Chordata > Mammalia > Chiroptera > Mormoopidae > Mormoops > Mormoops blainvillei. The sequence goes on along the minus strand of PVJD01002578.1, from coordinate 186,968 downwards.
AATCACTGCCATTGACCTGCCAACAGCAATCAAGTCTCAACTACAAGAGGAGGGTGTATACAGCACATGTGGTGAGTGCACCTTCATATGGAGAGCTGCAGAGTACCCAACTTGAGTGACAGGGGAGGTTGTGCCACTGTACCCTACAGGACACCTACTACATTAGGCCACTCTTCCAGGCCAGGGAGACATAGTAGCTCTACCTAATACATAGAAATGAGCACAAAGAGGTTGGCAAAAGGGGGAGACAAAGAAACAAGTCCCAAATGAAAGAACCAAGCAAGATTCCAGAAAAAGAACTAAACAAAATGGAGACGAGCAAGCTGCTAGATGCAGAGTTCAAAACACTGGTTATAAGGATGCTCAGTGAACTTAGGGGAAGAGTAGGTGAACTCAGAGAGAACTTCAACAGCATAAAAAAGAACATGGAACCCATAAAAAAATAAAGTCAGAAATGAAGGATACACTAATTGAAAAAAAGAACAATTTACAGGGAATTAACAGTAGAGTAGATAAAACTGGGAATCAAATTGGCAATTTAGAATATAAGGAAGCAAAAGCACCCAATCAGAATAGGAAAAAAAAATCCAAAAAAAGTGTGGATCGTATAAGAAGCCTCTGGGACAACTTCAAGTATATAGACATTTGCATTATGGGGGTGGCAGAAGGGGAAGAGAAAGAGCAAGAAATTGAAAGCTTATTTGGAAATATCATGACAGGAACCTTCCCTAACTTGGTGAAGGAAATAGACATACCAGTCCAGGAAGCACAGAGAATCCCAAACAAGATAAGCCCAAAGAGGCCCACATCAAGACACATCATAGTTTAAATGCTAAAGCTTAAAGATAAAGAGAGAATTGTAAACGCAGCAAGAGAATAACCATTAGTTATCTACAAGGAAGCTTCCATAAAAATGGCAGCTGATTTCTCAACAGAAACTTAGCAGGTGAAGGGATTGACAAGAAATATTCAAAATGATGAAAAACAAGGAACTACAACAAAGATTACCCAGCAAAGCTATCATTTACAATAGAAGGACAGATAAAGAGCTTCCCACACAAGAAAAAACTAAAAGAGTTCATCACCACCTGCCAGAATTATATAAAGTCATAAAGGATCTTCTTTAATAAGAAGAAGATCAAAAATATGAACAATTAAATACCAATTAATACATATCTATCAATAATTGAATCTAAAAATCAAAATAAACGAACAAGCAGAACAGAAACAGAGTCATTGACACAGAGGCCATTTTGAGGGTTCTCACATGGGGTGGGGGTCAGGGAAACTGGTGAAAAAAGTAAAGGGATTAAGAAGTACAAATTGCACAGTACCTAATACCAAACTACACTACAAGGCCACTGTAATCAAAACAGTCTGGTACTTGTATAAGAAAAGACACATAGATCAATGGAACGGAATAGAGAACCAGAAATAAACCCAAGTCTCTATGGTAAATTAATATTTGACAGAGGGGCATAAACATACAATGGAGTAAAAATAGTCTTTTTAAAAAATGATGTTGTTCCCTGTCTGGTGTGGTTTAATGGATGGAGCACTGGCCTGTGAACCAAATGGTCACCAGTTCAATTCCTACTCAGGGCACATGCCTGGGTAATGGGCCATGTCCCCAGTTGGGGGCATGAGAGAAGCCACCACACATTGATGTTTCTCTCCCTCTCTTTCTCCCTCCCTTCCTCTTTCTCTAAAAATAAATAAATAAAATCTTTACCAAAATAAACAAACGATGTTGAGAGAACTGAACTAGTACATGCAAAAAAAAAAAAGAAATTAGACCATCGACTTACACCATACACTAGAATAAACTCAAAATGGATAAAAGACTTAAATATAAGTCATGACACCATAAAACTCCTAGAGGAAAACATTGGCAGGAAAATTTCAGATATCCCACATAGCAGTATTTTTGCCATTATATCTCCTATGGCAAGGGAAATAAAGGAGAAAATAAACAAGTTGGACTACATCAAATTGAAAAGTTTCTGCACAGCTAAAGACACCATCATCAAAATGAAAAGGGAACTGACTGTATAGAAGAACATGTTTGCCGATGATACATCAGACAAGGCTTTGATCTCCAAAATATATAAAGAACACATACTACTCCACACCAGGAGGACACACAGTCCAATTAAAAAATGGATAAAGGACCTAAATAGACACTTCTCCAAGAAGGACATACAGATGGCCCAGAGACACATGAAAAGCTGTTCAACATCACTAGCCAGAGAGATGCAAATTAAAACTACAATGAGTTTACCTCACACTGTCAGAAAGGCCATCGTTAACAAATCAACAAACGAGTGCTGGCGAGGTTGTGAAGAAAAGGGTACCCTGGTGCACTGTTGGTGGGAACGCAGACTGGTGCAGTCACTGCGGAAAACAGTATGGAATTTCCTCAAAAAACTAAAAATGGAACTGCCTTTTGTCTCAGGACTTCCACTGCTGGGAATATACCCTAAGAATCCCAAATCACCAATTCGAAAGAACTTATGCATCCCAGTGTTCATAACAGCACTATTTACAATAGCCAAGTGTTGGAAACAGCCTAAGTGCATAACAGTAGATGAAGGATTTAAAAACTGGAACATTTACACAATGGAATACCACGCAGCAGAAAGAAGGAAGGAGCTCCTACTTTCAGCATGGATAGATGTAGCATTTTCAGTGTGTCATCCTGTACTTCTGTATGCTTTAGAACATCTCGCTCCACCAAGATAGCATGGAACCACTGTGGCTTAGATCCCTACAAGTGACAAGTCGCTAATCAGGTAAAGAATTTGTGCTACCCAGACATCCATTCTATATCAAGCCATAAGCACATTTTTTTTCTTCCTACTCTCTTGTCTCAACATATTCTGAATATACTGTGTGTCAAACCCATACTGAACACTTAAGGTATTATCTCATATGATTGTCCCCAAACCCTATAAATATGATCATTTTCATCATCATCATCATTATCATCATCACCATCATTATGGAGATTTTGATTAACTTGCACAGTTAGGTGGAAGAGTTAGGGTTTGGATCCAGGTATTCTGACCCAAAGCTCACACACCAACATAAATCTGTACCTGCCCCACCCATTTACTTTAGCTCTGATCAGCATGTTGTGTATGGCCAAACTGCAGTGTCCTAATTATTGTAAAAGATGTAGACTGGCTAAAAGCATCGAGTTTTGTTGTGATCAACTAGAGGGAAATAAAATGAATTGCAGCATAAAAACGTAAGTTAACTACATAGAAGGACTCCTTGAAATCAAAACTTAAATTACTGTTCCATTATCTTTTTGGAACAGAAGAAGTAATGAGCAGCAGAATGTTTTTAGAGTTGTTTGAACAGTCATACTTAAAGCAGAAAATAGATTACTCATGTAAAAGTTTTCTAGACACATTAAATTACTGGTGAACGAGTTCCTGGTGTTAGTCATCCCTGGCTCTCCCCTTCCCCAGCAACAGGCATGAACGTATACCCTTGACCTATTACTCCTCCGATCTTTCTCATTTATCTCCTTGCTTTTTATTAATGGAGAATCTTAAAACATGGAATGGCTTCCCATAAGTGCCAACTTGACAATCAATTAGCAGTGATTGCCTCTCTCACTGAACCAAGAAAGCCTGGCAAGTCAAGGAATGCCAGGCCCCGTTCCCTGCTTCCTCCTTCAGAACATGTAGAAGGCATACAGTGGCACGGTGAGCTCCTGGCTGAGTCTGGGGCCTGCAGGGGTAGGCTGGTGGAGCGTGGAGCTTCAGGAGTTAGACCCACTTCGGTTGAAATCTTCTTAAGTCATAAGTTAACTGTGTGCCCTTGGATAAATTATTTAAGCTTTCTAAGTCTTAGTATCTGCATTTTTTTAAGTCATTTCATATCTACCAAAAAAAAAAAAAAGGCATGCAATGAAAGTGCCTATTTGGGGGGCAGAGAGCCTGAATAGACATTTCTGCAAAGAGGACATACAGATGGCCAAAACACTTATGACATATGAAAAGTGCTCATCACCACTAATCATCAGGGAAATGCAAATTTAAACCACAGTGAAATATCACCTCACTCTGTCAAAATGGTCATTATCAATAAAACAATGAACAATAAGTGTTGGTGAAAAAAGAACCCCGTTGGTGGGAATGCAGATTAGTGAAACCACTATGGAAAACAGTATGGAGGTCCCTCAAGAAATTAAAAATAGAACTACCATATAACCCAGCCATTCCATTTCTGGGTATTTATCTGAAGAAATCCAAAATAATAATTCCAAAAGATCTATTCACTCCTATGTTTATTACAGCATTAGTGACAATAACCAAGATATAGAAGCAACCTAAGTGTCCATCTTTGGACAGATGGGATAAAAAATGTGTGGTACATACACACAATAGAATATTACTCGTCCTAAAAAAAGAACAGAATCCTGTCATTTGTGGCAACACAGAGGGACCTAGAGGGTATTATGCTAAGAAAAATAAGCCAGACAGAAAAAGATAAACACCATATGATTTCACTTACACATGGAATCCAAAATTAAAAATAAATAAGTGAACAAACAAAACAGGAAAAAATTCATAAACATAGAGAACAACCTTATGGTTTCTCTACAGAAGAGGAGTTGGGGAGGAATGGGTGAAAGAGTTGAAGGGATTAACAAGTAAATATTGCCAGTTATAATAACAGTCACAGGGATGTAAAGCACAGTATACGGAACATAGTTGATAATATTGTAATTTGCATGTATATTGTCGGATGGGTACTAGGCTGCTCCGATGATCATCTTACAGAACCAATGGTGTTCTGGAACAGCTGTGGGGTTTAATTACCCACCGCCAAGAAGTGTGACTCCCAAGGGAAGGGTTTGGTGAAAAAAGAAAGGGGTTGTTTATTTAAAGGTTATACAGGTTTAGAATAATGGTAAATTTCTGCCGTTAAGTCCCACTCACGTTAAAAAAACACTAAAAAATAAGTAGCCCTGGGCCCCTCTGCCAAACCAGGCCAGTTTCAGAATACGCCACTCAGACGTACCGTCTTTCATAAAGCAGAAGTCTGCAGCGTAGCATTCCCAGTCACAGTCCAGCTCCAATTATCTCTCACATCTCTGTGTGCTTGGCCAGGCAGTTCCCCTGCAGCACTGCCAGCTATGCCCCTGTCTTCTCCAGGCAGACTCACTGACCTTCAGACCTCCCGTTCTAATTTTAAATGCTTGGTTCTTAACTTCCAGCATGATCTAACATCTGGTTCTTCCCATGGTGCACTAGTGTCTGCCATTTTTGTAAGCTCCCCAGTGTCTTTGGCCCTTTCTCGGCTGCCATCTCAAGAGTTCCCAGGGACACACAGGCATCCTGGTGGGCATCCGCCCCCTGCCACTCATGCAGGTGCTGTATGAGTTTTCCTCCCCAACACTCTCCCAACCCCTCTCCACACCACCATGTCACCAGTCACTGCACATTCTCACAGTCACTTGGACAATTCTGCAACTTCCGAGATTTTCCTTTCAGGAAGGCATGGCTGTTAATCTGCCTTTATTATGTAATGTGTCTTAAATCTGCACTTTCCACTCTTCCCTGCCCCCCATCCTGCCTGAAGGCATGATTGTGGGAGTATTCTCATATTTTCAGGGGGTCCGTGCTCTGTACCCCACTACAGTCACTATATAAGTTGTATAAACATGCAATCACTCACTGTACTGTTTATCTGAAACTAATATAGTATTGTATGTCAACTGTCACTGAAAATTTTAAACTTTTCTTAAAAGAAAGTGCCTATTTTTATATTTTTAAAATAAGCTTTCTTGCCTAATTTTTGATCATAAGCTAAACTCACTTAATATTTGTCTGTATGTCCTTAACCTACTTCCTCTGTTGTAGTCAAATTGGAATATTCAGTCTTTCCAGTCTTGTTTTTAATCTAGAATGTTTCTCTCACTCCACAAAATCTCCTCCTGAAGACTTTTATTGATCCTATCATTTTCATCCTATAATGTCTAAGGAACTTTCTACCGAATATTCAATATTCTTCTTCGAACTTCAAAAGCACACAAGATTCTTTGTAATACAACTCCTGCTCACTTCCCCAGCCCCATCTCATGCTATACACCCCTCAGTTTAGGCTTCAGAATTGCCAGAAGTCACCACATTGTTCTGTGTGTCTGTCGTTGGAATGGGTTCCTTTGTCTAAAGTGCTTGTCCTCCTGGTGAACTCCCACCCATCCTTCAAATCCTATGGTAGCAACGTTTCTTCTCCATTAGGTGTTCCCTCATGTCTTCTCTGTCTGGCCCACCGAAATTCATCACCCATATTTCTTCATTAATTCAACAACTGGTGAATTTGTTATTATTGCTTTTATCACATGATATTATGAATCACTTATTCACATATGTCCAAATATGAACTCCTTGAGGACAGAAACCATGTGGTATATATTTTGTATGTCTAGTCACCATGGCTGGCATGTAGTTAAGAGGTGCTCAAAGATATTTAAAGGGTTGAACTGAATATTACATGTAGTCTGAAACACTATTTTGCATTTGATTACATGTTCTTTAATTTTGTGGCTATGCCTATCTGTCTGGACTTCTCAACAGATTTTGAGTACTTTGGAGGTAGAAAGGACTTGGATTACTCTGTGTCTCCTATAGAGCTGAGCATTTACTAGATAATCATTTGTGGTGTGAAACAATGAGACAGAGAACGGGGTGGGGGTGGATTTGCAGCAAGAAGTGAATGGATCCGTATAACTCACTCATGCGGCTGGTTATGACCCTTCCAAATACAGAAGAGCACCTGAGGCAGACCACACACTCACCGTCCTGAACGAGAGAGCCTGAAAGTCTTATTAGCAAGATGAAACTGATGAGGAGAATGGCAATAAGGAGAAGGTCCAAGTTCTAAAGTCGAACTCAATTTTTATAAACCTGTCCCTAACTCCCCCCAAGAGACCACTGTGTAGCCTGCTATGGACAGGTGTTTGTCTTTCAGCAATCACACGTATTTTGCAAGTGCTAATACTTCTATGGCAGAAAAAGAAGGCTAAAGGGGGGGGGGAAAGAAAAACAAATTGGGGGGAGGATGGTGGAGGGAGGGTGAGAGAGAGAGGAACTGGTTTGAAGGAATTTTATCTAATTTCATTTTAATTAGATCCTTTTCCTAACTGAGTTTCTAATTTTTCAATTAGCAATTAGCAGCTGCAACTCATTCTGAGCATCACGAGGTGCCAAAGACACTAATTACACCACAGGAGTAGGAGGCTGGAAATGAGAAATAAAATTATCCATGAATGTTATTAGAAGAAAGGAATGATTACTCTCTGTAATAATATACTGATGTGAGCCTAATTAGATTGAAGGATTCAAAAGGAAAAAATGAGATTTAAAAATGGATTACATTTAGTTTTCTTGAGGTCATAATTTGCTATAAATATTGCTTTAGAACATCTCACTTGAAAACAGGTTGGCAAGCCCGCTAATGCTCATGGCAGGTTGTTCGGACGGACCACGTCTCTAGCATACAATAACCCAAACATCGATGACTCCTGCAACGCCAGCACTCTTCCTCTAAAATGTGTGTCTGAGATTTCAAAAATAAACACTCATATCAAGGCACATAGATAAACAAAGCAATAAATATAATACCCAAGCACTGGGAGATACCAAAGCAAAGATGCCCCTTCTGATACTGCAAATCGGGGGTGGACTTTTCAGCCATGAAAGGGAAAGTTGTGTGGCTGTAGTTTCCAATCTGTTGGTCCAATGGGTTGCCTTCCCCCTGACAGTGCTGAACCCATAACTGTGTTTTAGGGAAGGAAGCCACAAGTTGGTGGCTCCCCCGTCTCTAGAAGTCGCTAGTTTGAAAAACACTTCAGTCAGGAAGAGTATAGTTTTCGATTAACGAAGCAGCCACACAGGCCTTCTGCATCCTCGGAGAAAAGCCAGTTTTCTGGCTCTGGACACAGGAAATCGAAACGACAGTATTGATTCCTAATTAGCTGCAGAGTAATCTCCCAGGCTCCTCGAGGCCAGAGTAGCTAACCTTGGCTTTAGTGGACTCTGACAGATGCCACCCCTTCCCTTCTCAAGTGCCATGCTAGTGACTAAACCTGGCTTAGCAAACATTGTCACAACCTCTGTCTCCCACAGGTTCCTTCTTCACAGAACTAGATACTACTGCCCCCTCTAACTCTCCTTGGGAGAAAGGTGAAAGATCTTGAAGTGAAGCAGAAAATTTAGTAAGTTAGACATCCACTTCTCCTTCCAACAAAATTCCTGAAAATCTTACCTCTATCCCCTGTTCTCTTCTCATTCTCTCCATTGTTATTCAGTTCTAAAGGGTTTTTCTATTTCCGAACGATTTCCAAAATGCCTGACCCGCCTCCTGAGCTCCATCCCGACAGTTTTCACCATTTAATTTTAGCTGAAGTTTTCATCGGCACCTTAAAATCAACATGGGCAGCATCTGTCACATTTTTTATGCTCTTCATCCACATTCCATTGTGCCCTGCATTCTAGGTGCCTGTCAAGGGTGTGGTTGTCCTCCCAGGAGCTCTGACTCCAACACTTGAAGTAATCTTTTATTTCTCTGTGTTTTTATCTTTACCCCCAGCTCTCTCCTGGGCATTTCAATCAGTTTTGGGAGTTCTGTCCCAGTAATTCTCCCACCAGGCTTCTTTTCTTATTCCCAGTGCCCCAGAGTAAACATCCCTTATTTCATTCCCTAACTTCTGGAAAAATGCCTTCTACCCTACTCCGCCAACTTCATTTTTCTGCAAAACCGCCACGGTCATGTTATTCCCCACCAGAACTAGTCATGGTTGCCCATGCTTTGGGGGAAAAAAAAAATCTCAAACTCCTAAACCTTTATGTTTTTTCCTCCAGCCCACATTTTGAGTGTAATTTTTTCCTCTTCTATTTCAATATTCTATGCTACAGCCAAACTAATGTATGTATTTAATGCCTTGCTTATTCTGTATCTTTTAATTGATATCCCTCGTATCTATTTCCAGAAACTTAAATCCTACTTCTTCTGCAAGATCCAGCTCAAATAGTGATAATATTCCTAATCCCCCTGCATGCATATTGGGCTTTTAAGTTTCAAAGCAAGTCCACATCCATAGGGTTTATTTAAGCCCCACAATGGCTCTAAGGGAGGCAGGAAGGAGAGGTATTATTAATCCTCTTTAACAGAGGAGGAAACTGAGACCCAGACAGGATAAGTGAACTGCCTGGTAATCAGCTATAGACCAGAAGCAGACCCACTGACTCTCCGTTGACATGCTTTTCCTTCGAGCCTCGGCAGTGCTCAGACTGCGTTTGTTTTTGCTTTCCAATCACTTGGATGGAGCCTTGCAGTAGAACAACTGCCCTCCTGATGGAACCTGGAAAAATTGATGAGCTCCCACTCCCTGGCCCGCCTATCTGTCTTTATATTTCTCACCGTATTTGCCACTAATTATATTTCTCTTTATAATCTGAGCTCTCCAGTTAAGTAATGCAATTGATCACTCTTGAAAAATATCGCTAATTCCAAAATGGCCCCAGAAGTATTTTATCATGCTGTTTCCTTTTTCATTTTCCACCCCTGGTATTAGAATTATTAAAATGTCTCATGCATCAAGAGGAAAAAAACAAAGCAAAACAGAACTAAAGGCCTAGAAATGTAGTGTCTGTATGTGTCAGGGGAGAGAAGAACTTGGGGAGCAAATTTGATATTGTGTCTTAAGACAAAAAAAAAAACGGGGGCACAAATTAGTTTAAAATACAAAGTAACAAATGAGATGGAAATCTTCATTCACCTGAAGCTTCCAAGGGACGCAGCATCTACAGATAAGAGAGCAGGCTGCTGCCATTACTCTGTAAGCTGAGCATTTCCTTTCGCATGTCTCTGTCAGGGCTAGCAGGTTGTGACAGCTCTGTGCATGACCAGAAAAGCAGGATTGGATTGAGATTGTGCTGGATTGGGAAGGGAAAAGGTTTCATATTGGAATTTTCCCCTCCCTAATACATACTCCTTCGGCTGCTCAGCTCTTGCATTTTATTCAGGAAAGTAAAATCAAAGACCCAGCTTGCATGGAGGGGGTGGCACCAGGGAGGCATGACTGACACCACCTCCCTGTGGGTGGTTAGAAGGCAGAGCAGTACTGGAGGCTTCTGTACGCCTGCTCTTCTGTTATCCCCCACTCACTTGAGCAGAAAAGTGGAAAAAATAGAAAAGGGAGAAGGAAGAATGACAAGCCTCAGAAACTCCATGCCCTTGGGATTCCTGTCCTTCCCTCAGAGTCTTAGTTTTACCCATAAAAGCCCTCTTCTAGATTTTAATGTCCCGTTCTTACTTGGATCTGTCAGCGCTTCTTGATCCATATGGGTTTTTTGGTCTAAGTGAGGACTAAGAATCACACCCAAGTCAGTAATATAGACCCAACGTGGAAGCAATGTTTACAGGTATCATGTGTTGAGTACCTATTATGTGCCAGACACCATGCTAGAGACCTGCCTTACTTAATTTTTATGGCACACAGTAGGATAAATGTTGTTAATTCTATGGTCATAGCTGAGAAAACAGAGGTTCGCAGTGATTAAGGATCTTACCCAAGTTCCCAGTAGTAAGAAATGACAGATCTAGAGTTCCAACCCAGGTGTGGCCAACGACAAGCTTATGCCTTCCCATCAGGCTGCTCTGCCCCACTGGCCTCATCTGCTCCGACTCATCTGCTAAGTGAGACCTTGTCCATTCTCTACAGTCATGAAAAGAGCGTGGCTATGGAGTCATCCAGAATCTTGCTTTAAATCCTGGCTCTACCACTCACATTCTGAAGAAGAATAGCTTCTGTCTTAAGTAACTATTTTAAGCACTACATTAGATGAAGTAGTCTCTAGTGCATTACCTGGTAAAGATGAAGGAAGCACTTTTATGAGCACCTTGTCCTACCCTCATTATTCTACCTCTTATGTGAAAGGCAGCAGCACTTAATAAAAAGAACATAAAATTTTACATTGAAAAGGGAAATTAGGTTAGAATTCCAGTTATGCCACTCATAGCTGTGTGACCTTACCCAAGTCACAAGTTCTCTGAACTTTAATTTCCTCTGTAAAATGAAGATTCTAATGCTACTGTCTAGCTTACAAGGCTGTCGTGTATATCACATCAAATGTAATAATAGATATGAATGTGCCTTTAAAATATAAAGCATTATGCAAATATTTTAAATATTGTATAAATATCTCATTTAAAATTAGATATATGCATATACGTATAATATATATACCTATGTGTATATATGACATATATGAGTATATATTTATATTTTATATATAGAAAATATATGTGTCTTGCATAATATGCTTAATATAATTAATTCTCTGCCTCCTCCACTCACTAGGACTTTTTTTGTAGCCCTATCTATCTCCATCCAGGTAGAAAGATGCTTAGAAAGGCTCAAGTTAGATCAAAAAGTCAGACCACCAGTTAATGCAAAGGATGACTAAATGGCAGTTCGTATCACCCTGGTCTCTGGGCAGCGGTGGGGGAGGAAGGGGCCTTTCGCCTTCTGAGCTGGGCAGCATAGACAGCAGGAAGAAGTTCCCTGGCTTGGCGCGAGCAGTGATCTTTCAGGATGAAAAGTTCAGTCAGAATGCAAGCAGGGATGATTTGCTAACCGAGAATGGGACAGCACAAATGGCATGCATGGCAGGACAGGGTCATCAATTTCTATTTCTATTTGACATCCTCGACACTTGGAGAGGCCAACCACTCCAGAAAGACCTTTTCAGCTGCTGAGAAACAGCATCCCTGAGGCGGGATGGTGAGCCGCAGCCCCTGCTCGGAATCTAAAAGTCTCACTGGACTCACTGGATCTAAAAGTCTCTCCCTCCTCTTCCTTCCCTTCTCCTCCCCCCACCCCTCCTCCTGCTGCTGTCCTTGCCTAAAGGAAGGAATCACGGATGGAGGACACCTAAGCCACCACGGAAGATTAGGGAAGGCCAAAAGATGGGGAGGCAGGAGGAGTTCCCCAAGGTCTTTCTCGTCTTCTCAGTTTCCCCAGGTCCGGGGCTGAGGCAGCCAAGAAGGCTCGCTGAGCTTGTCACAACGTTCCCGGCCCCGAGCTGGGGTGGCAGCTGTCCATGGCAGGCCAGACTTCTGAACATCTCATCAGAGCCTTCCTTGTTTCACAGCCCCCACCCCGAAGCTAACACCCTTTTGTCTCCAGCTGGTTCCTGGCTCCCTACTGCTCTCATTTGTGATTTTATTTTGCCCAAATGGGGAGAGTAACTCAGAGCTGGGCTCTTGTCCAAATGGTCCGGCACCATCTTTCTCCTCCCGGGCTGTTCGTTGGCTCCTCTTAGAGAGGATTCTTCCTGGGTCTGCCTTTCGTCCCTCCATCTGTGCTGCACGCCCGCTGCGTGGGGCCTGCAGGGCTGGAGCGGACCAGGCAGGGCGGCCAGCGAAGAGCAAAGCCTTCGCGGCAAAGAACTGGGAATCCAGGCTGCCGAGGTTGCTCTGCCAGTCAATGTCAGAGAGACAAAACACCTACGGAGGTTTTTAAACATTCAAGAAAAGAAAAAACAAGTGCACAGCATGAGAGAGATTGGTCCAGCCAGCGCTTTTATTGGCAATAAATGTGCTTTTAAAAATGTATAATAAGAAAAAAATTGGGCAAAGCGCTTTCATGGAAACCCATTCCTCCCACGCTCAGCCATTTTCCCACATCAGCTCTTCACGCTCCCAGAGAAAACCTTCCGCCGCATCAGACAAGAGTCCAAACTAAACTCCCCCCAGGTCCCAGCCCGGGCACGCTGCAGGGCCCAGAGTGTGCTGCACCGGGGAGCCCCGCTGCTGCACCGGGGAGCCCCGCTGCTGCGGCCGGCAGGGCCCCCTGGGTTTCTGGTTGTGCTGCCCCCCGTGAGTGTGCTTCCCTGGAAAAATCACAGACCTCTCCATTTCTGCGCTGAACCCCACGAGGAGGCCGTGGGGGACGAGTCCCTAGTGTTTCATCTTGCCTGATCCTGCAGATGGGGGCGGGTCCCTGAAGGGGTTCAGGATGATCTCGGTCGCGCTGCCAGGAAATGACTGCTTACCAGTCAGGAACAGAGCCTTATATCTGCTCTCTGTGGCGGACGTACAGAGATCAGATGAGTTTGCTTTAAAAATATACCTGCACTACCCTTCAGGGTCTCATCACTAGCTGTGCGATTGTGGACTTCAGGTTCTTAGAAAATAAAGGGTCATTCAAGGGGCGATGCTTGTGAGACATCTCCGAATGCTAGCCACACATGCCGGGGCTAATTTTCCAGGACCGGGCTCCTACTCATCTGCTATACCCAGTTACCTTTGTGGCCAGGACCACATGGTGTTTGCACTACTCCAGGAAGCCCAAAAAGGCCTCCAGGGCAGGCCACACTACGCTCCTGTCAGCATCCCTCGGGAGCAAGGCTACCGCCTTCTGCGGGAGGCTCTGCCCGATCACTTCGGAAGTTTGAGTCTCTGACCACACTCTGCCCCGACCTGATCCCAAGAGCACAACCGTGTAGCAAGCTGGAGGTGAATGCACGACCCCAAAGAGAGTAATTATGTCATAACCAATAAATAAACAATCGCTGACACAATTAGTACTCAATCCTGCGGAATTTACATCTTACCTCAAGACAGCCTTGCTCTACGGCCTTGTCGATACATCGATATGTTATAAATAAGTGATTTTACCCGGGGCAGGGGAGGGGCGGGGTGTGGGGGTGAGACGCAACGACTGCGACTGCGTGTGACTAGAATACACAATCCCTCACTTCCCAAGAAACCATTTGCATTCAGATGCAAAATGATGCTAGAGCCCCAAACCTCACCGTGGCCCTCCGCAACAATAGGGAACACTGACCCAGTGATGGGCTAAGTAACGTTACTGCTGGTGATTCTGAGCAAGGAAGAGGCATAAAGAAAAGGAGGAGTAGATAAAGGAAAACAAACAAGCCATTATCTGGGCATCCGGTTCTATGGCGATGGGGAGGGGACACCAGAGTAGGAAAAGAAAGAAGTCACAAGAGACAGAAAGAGACACTATGACAGACAGGGGGCAGTAGACAGCCATTTACTGCAATAGGTGGTCCCTCCCTCTGGGGCACTTTTTGTCCACTTAATTAATTCAGTACAAATGGATATGGCACCAGTTACAAGCAAGGCTTTCTAGAAATCCTCAGGGATGAAATGCAGAGATAAACAAGATATATCGTTTCTAGTCTTAAATTGCATGCAGTAGTTCAGTTGGGGGCTAAATTATAGACACAAATACCTATACTACTAGTTGGACATTACTAAGTTTGCCACAGAGGAATACGTTAGTTTCAAGACGAAGAGATTCTTGGTGGAGGCAGGGAAGGGGGGGTCAGGGTAGGAATTTCAGAGAAGAGTTGTAATTTGAGCCTCATCTAACTAAATGAATGTACTCTTTCCTGGCACTAAGAAAATTTTTCTTTCCAGGGATTCTTCGTAAGAAGATACAATCCTTAATCTCAGAGGAAATTATAGTACAAAATGACAGATGAGTTGATGATGAAATGTAAAACTGCTTCCAGAAATTTCTAAGTGTAAAGTTTGCCCACGTGATGCATCCACAATCAGGCATCCCATTCATTCCCACACTGTCTTCTACATTTATTCCTCGGCCCTCCTCAACTCCCCGAAGCACCAAGAACCCCTCCTTTCCCTGCGAGAGCTGTAGTTTCTGTCCATGGCTGCAGCCAAGTCTCCTGGTAACCTGCTAAAATGCAGATAACTAGGCCCTCACCCCAACTACTAGAATCGCGATCACAACCTGAATTTCTCATTTATAAGAGGGTCCCTGAATGAATCTAAAGTGGTTGTATCTGTATATTGCAGAACCAATGCTAGCTAATGCTGTTTCTTCCACCTGTTGCACTGCAAACACTAAAATTTCCTGATTATAATGCAGAAATAAGGGGACTTCTCCCTCTGAAAACCAGCATGTAATGATGACAGGGATTGCTCCACTTGTTAAAATTTCGTGTTTGTTTTTCAGAAGTTTCAGACCTTGGAAGATGTTTGGGAGTGGGACAGGACCAGGAGTTAAACCTCAGGATTTCTTTGTCCAGCTTGGCTACAAAGTCTACCTAGGACCTGGGTTGAATCTCAATGCACCAGGTCACCCAATCACTCTCTACTGGTCACATACACTTTGAGCTGACGAGTCTCAGGTGAAAGGTTCTTGAGAGTAAGAGTGCAAAAACCTCCTTTCCCTCTGCATGGAATTCTCCCTCTCTAAGATGTTATTTCTTTCCAAGAAACACAAATTAACTATCTGAGGCTCATAACCCCCAGACCAACACAAACACCCATTTTCTTTTGAAATTAACCTTTTATTCTGAATTGAAACAATGTCTAATTAGCCCCAAGGACTGATGAGTTAACTGAAGGAAAAGTCTGTAAGAAATTAAAACAAGGGATAGTTTCCCTGATGAAAAAAATAGCAAAAAGCCATCATCCAATTATCGTTCTTGAAACCCCACCCCCTGTTCCTTATCCTGCATCTTCATCTGTCTTCCTTTCTTACAAACCTTGTAAAAGAGTCTGCATTTCAGACAAATACTTTTCCTATCTCATTTGACACTGAGAAGGCAGGAAAAATATTGCCCATCATGATAAATATCAGTATAATATTCCAATTTTCCAGCATTTGACAGCAATCAAGGGAAGAGTAATGTGTTTCCTCTGTGACTAAATCATTTAGAGACCAAGGTATTCTGTCTCATTCTCATTAGGAAAAAAAATATTCCAATAATCTCATTATCCCAGTGTGAATAACAGTAAAAAAGCACCAAGACTAATGACTTCTCCTGTGCCTGCTTGCACGGATACCAGCCAGGTTGTGCTTTGATGGGACATGCCTTAGTAATGGGGTCTCCTCTAGCAGTGAACCAGCAGCATCTGCTGCTCTCAGAGTCCTGCCGAACACCTCCTGCTTTGTGTGCAGCAACTTTTCCACACACCCCCGGATTCCAAAGGCTTTTTTTATGTACTTAAAAAAAAACTAACCCCAATGGGAAAAGAATATGTCATGGCATATTAAACTTTATGAAAATTCTTCTGGAGAATAACATAATTTCATGGTGCATTACTCTGAAATGACCTAGTACTTGAACAATTAATTTTTAAGATATAGCCTTGACTTCCCCTTGCTGTATTTGACCCATATCTGAAATCGTCAACAATGCCAAGGGTCGGACAGTGAGCTGGGAGAAGAGGAAAAGCCTGAAAATGAATCCCTGCCTATTGTATTTTCCTTTATCAGACATAATGCTCTCCTCTTTCGTTCAAAATGAAAGGAGAAAAGAGCAGTTACTCTCACTGGGGCACTTCATAAGCAGCGCAGCCGGCTGGGAAAACGGCACAGTCTCAGAGGCGAACGCTCGGCTTCTTACGTCTGCCACTAATTTGCTGCGCAACTTTGGACAAACTTCTTTTCCTCCCTGGGCCTAAGGTGGGGAAAGGAGGGATCTTCCTTGTCAGGCACCTAAGAGGAATCCTGGAGTGGAAAGCAGTTAGGTAGGACATTTCCTCTGACCTCCTTGGAATAAAAGCTCAGAATTTCTCCTAATTATTTTGGTTGTTCTTTCTACGTCTTGTGTTTCATTCTACCCACTTGTTTTCTCCACCTCCCTCCCTACACCCACTCGTTTTCCACATACACACAGAGAAGCAAAGACTTAATAGCCAACGGCACCTTCTCAGACTCACAGAAGACACTTGAAACTTACAGGAAAATGCTGTAGTATAGTAGAGTTGGGAGGAATATTATAAAATATCCACCTGAGTTCTTTCATTCTGGGGGGGGAAAGGACTCATCGAGGAGACATTTTCCCCAAGCTGTTTATTGGTAGAACCACCAGCTCCCAGTCCAACACTCTGCCCCCTGGACCGAGCTAGCGCCACTAATATGGTTTGCTATCATAACAAGCTCAGGGTTCACAGAGGCAACCCTGGACTTACAGATACAAGCATCGCAATAAAAGGATCTTAGGGTTTGGAAAAATTCCTGAGGCTGACTCGCAGGGTGGGTGAGCAGGCTTCTAGGTTTGCCTGGGACTGAAGGGCTGTTTGAGACATGGGCTTAAAATCAGGAAAGTCCCAGAAAAACTGCGATAGTTTGATCACCATAAGGGACCTCTAAACGATGCTTGAATTTCTTCTGTGGCCCTCAGCATCCTAATGTGTCTCTCTTTAGCACTATGGCACTTAGGACTATTGTTAAAAGTGCCACCTACAACTATTGGTCTGCATTCCCTCCTTGAGGGTTCCACTGAACAAGCACGGACCTGTAGACAACTGCCTGCCGTCATTCTAATGCAGCTCCTCCCTGAATCTGGGGAGATAAAAGAATTCAAAGCTATGTGGACACAGCAAAGGCTTCGAAACAAGTTTTCCTCTTTGTCAGGTTTCGTTTCATGAAAACAATCTCTTCTTTCTTTCTGGCTGTTTATCGGAGGTATTATTAACTGATGTAGAACAAAGTCGTTTGCTTTGTTTTGCTTGTCACTTACCTGAGGCTCCAATGTCCCCAATGTCACTTTGAGGCAGTATTCCTTTCAGGGCCTGGCCTCCGGGTACCCAGATAGCACAGGAGACTGGCTTCTGAACAGTAAGTAGTACAACCAGAATCTGTGGCTTCTGGTGAAATCTTTCTGGGACCCAGGTGACTTTGCAGCCACATCTGTCCGATAGGGCAACCTCCTCGGGATGAGAATGTGACCAGGTGGGCGGCTGCTGCAACCTCACCATCCTGAGTTTTTTACTCCCTTGGAAACCATCCTGATCGGCCATTACTTCTGTTCAAGGGTTGGTTACCACCTTCTTCCCATAGGACAATGACCATTGGGGTGATTTTCCAGGGCAGAAATGCAGATAGTGGAGTCCACAAAAAAAAAAAAAAAAAAAAAAAAAATTGCAAGACAAAAATTTCGTTTGGGCTTTGTCTCCTCCCATTCTTCAACTTCTCCCATCCTTCTCACTATGGCAAGGGGCAGTGTCTTTCATCTGCCCCTCTCTGAATGGGTACTTTCCTTCCCCTCAATGCCTTGTGCTCCATGTAACCACCGTTCCAAAAAATTAATTAGAAAGGAAAACAAAGATTCTTAGTTTGTGATTCAGAGATGTGTTCAAAAGAAAGCAGTTTAATTATCTGATTAAAGAAATTTACACTAAGGTGAGAAAGTTAGGTTTAATTTTCATAAGGGTTTTCGTCTTAAAGAATGCCAAAAATGTATAGAGAGAAGAGGGGCTTTCCCTAAGCCTTGCCTGTCCTGGCTAACTCCCCCCGCCCCCTGTGTCTTGCCCTGTTGAAGGTTCCATTTGTATACTGAACTCAGATGGAAGGTGACAGCTCATTTGACTGTTTCTTTAAAAATAAAACCATTGTTACGTACAGTAAGCTACTTTGTAAAATAACCATCTGTTTGGGTCTGTTTGACATTACCTCATAACTGTGTTGAGGTTACAGTTGTTTTGTTTTATTTTCTTTTTTCAGAAATGCCATAAAAGTAATGCTGAATACTTCTCAGTGAAACATATCAGGAAGCATATAATATGGAGATGGCTACTATTGGTGATGTTAACTTTCACCTTTTGATTAAAATAAAGTCTGCCACGTGACTCCACTCTAAAGCTAATTAGTAAGTATTTTGTATTTATTAATTAATAAGTAATTTGTGGGAAGATGCACTGACAGTATGTAAATATCTTGCTCCTATTCAAATTTTACCTGATAGTTTTAATGTCTATTGATGACTCTTGCTTGAATTATTTAATATCACGATGGTAGTAAAATGGTGATTTTTTTAATGCTTATACCACTTCTAGCTTTATTAGTTGGCATCCTACCATCAGACAGAGTTTTTTCTTCCATTCATTTTTATTTATATTAACATAAAAACATGAATTCTTATTTTATTCAATGGATTATAACCTGTTACTATCAGTATTTATTTTATGCTTAAATTGCCAGATTTAGCTAATAGGAGTTCACCCAAGCAGACCCTCATGTGTCTGTCATATCTTCCAACATCCTTTGAGCCCTCTTACTTCCTGGCACAGGAAGATGGTGCAGCCTCATGTTATACTTTCTCTGACCTGGTCCAAGCATTTATTATTTCTTTAAGAAGCCCTGATTTCTTTTCATAGATAATGGTATTTAGAAAGCAAATACCATTATCTAGATGTGTTCATTGCTCCCTACATGTCACTGATTCTAGGTCCTCTCAATAACAAAGGTAGGAAATACATGTATGTGTATATACATAAATATTCATATTTATTTCTATTCCCGTGTATATATACATACATACATATATATATACACATGTGGACATTTATAGATATGTGTGTGTGTGTGTGTGTGTATGTGTGTATCTCCATAGGTAGGTAGGTAGGTAGATAGAATGCCATGCGTTTACACCAGTACCTCCCAATCTCCCCCAACACCCCAGAGTTATTATGGCCTCCCCTCTTGCCATACTTGTAATGCTCATCTTAATAGTAAGACGCTGGCTCCCCCGTCCTCAGATTATTTGCTCTATTCCCTGCCTTTAACTAATATCAGGCCCTCTGCTTGGCCACAGCCACACCAACCCTAACCACACAAATTTCCTCATTGACCTTGACCCTGCTAGACCATACCACCCTGACTGAATTTCTGTTCCTTGTCCCACAGGACATACCGCACAACCAGTTAATTCTTCACACTCAGACTATATTGCTAAAAGTTTTGTGTTGACAGTCAATAGTATATTGGGAAAGTTTAAAGAAAATATAAAGATCTTTCATATTTATCCATGGTTTTGCCTTTTGTGGTGCTCTGCATTCTTTCCTGAAAAACCAGGCCTCCATCTAGTATCAGAAAAATACTTTTTATTATGTTTGTAGTTCAGATTTGCTGAAGAACAATTATTTCTCTTCTTGTTTCTCTGAAAAAAAGCAAGGGTAACCTCACTGGATGTAGAATTTGAGGCTGAAAGTGTTTTCCTTTCTTTCAGCAGTTAAAGCTGTGCTGCTGTCTCCTCTATTATTGGTGATGTCAGTCATCCTTCTTGTTGTTATTCCACAGTACGTGTGTCTTTTTTTAATCTGACTGATTTAATACTTAATTTCTGTACTTAGTATTGGTCGATTTGATTATGATGTCTTTAAGCATTATTTTCTTTTATTTACTCTATTTGGGGTTTGCTGAGCTTTTAGGACTTTTAAGTTGACATCTTTCAACAATTTTGAAAACTTCTAGGTCATTAATTATTCAAATATTTCTTCTGTCCTCCTCTCCCTCTCTCCTTCTGAGACTCCAATTATATATATTCTTGGCCTTTTGATATTATCCTATGGGTCTCAGATACTTTGCTTATTTTTTTCTATTATTATTTTTAATTTCAGCTTGGATAATTGTATTGACATATATTTCAATTCATGGATAATTTCTTCTGCTGTACCCAGATTGCTTTCAAGCTGTTGAATAAATTCTTTACCTGTGACATGCACTTTTCACTTCTTATATTTCTATGTAGTCCTTTTTTATTTTTATTTTTGCTAATATATTTAATACACTTATAATGGTTAATTTAAAGTCCTCATCTGCTAATTTCAACACATGGACTATCTGTGCATCTCCTATTCACTCTGTTATAGCTGACATTTTCTTCCTTCACCTTGTGTTTTACAATTTTAATTGTATAAAGGACATCATATATAAAAGAACAGTAAAGACTGAAGTAAAAAATATTTAACCCCCCAAAAAATGCATTTCTTCTTATCCTGTGCTGCTAAAAGTTTGTGGACAGAGTCAATCTAATCTGCACTTGAGATGGACCTGAGTTTTTTCACAACATCAGTTATATTTACCCTTCCAATTGTTCCAAATATTTTGAAGGTGGGATCAGGTATTTTCTTTCAGCAGTTCTTAGAATCAGTGTACTTGTGATAAGCTTGAGAGCTCTCTAGGCACTATCATTCCAAATTGTGGGGTATCCCTCTCATTTACAGTCTGTTGGATTTGGGGGTCACTGGGGTTATTCTTTCCTTCCCAGTTCTGATGCTGACTCTCTGTATCTTGAAAGAACTGTTCTGAAGGCCTGTTCCTAGACTTTATTGGGCCAATAAATGGAACTTGGTAAAAGTCCAGAGGAACTTAAAGATATTCCTCTCACCACTTCTACCTATGCCCTGCTGGGCCACTGCACTGCTCTTAAAAAGCCCCTTGGTACCAGACGGAAATCTCTCTCAGTTCTTCCACCCTGTAACCCACTTTCAGCACACTGCCCAGGTGTGGCGGGTGGTGTAGAGAAGGTCCATGGGAAAGACTTGTTGAGTGTATGAAAAACCACTCTTCAAAATTCTGAACTGTCATCAGCCCATATGTGACCATGAAATGCTCATTAAGGGTAGGGTTGGCTTCTGGCCTGGCTGCTGTGGCTCAGTGGATTCAGTACCGACCTGCGAACCAAAGGGCCACTGGTTCAATTTCCAGTCAGGGCACATGCCTGGGTTACGGGCCTGGTCTCCAATTAGGGGTATGCGAGACACAACCACACATTGATGTTTCTCTCCCTCTCTTTCTCCCTCCCTTCCCCTACCTCTAAAACTAACTAAATAAAATCTTAAAAAATAATAGTAATTGTCTCCTGCACCAACCCTATTTTTGATATTTTTCCTTTCCTTTGATTTCTACAACCCACATCTTATTCACTTCTTTTCTGGTTTTTAATTCTTTCTTTGTCTAATCTCCTTTATATCAAGCATTGGAAAAAGCACAACTTGTGGGATATATTCAAAATGCAAATATATATTGGTATGCCATTGTCCATTTATACTTTTTATTGAGAGGTGTCTTTTCCATGTCCCTGAATAAAAAACAAAAATTGATAATTGAACAATAAAAAAAGATAAAAAATAAAAAAATAAAAATTGGGCAATTACACTTGGGAAATACATAAAACCAAAGAATGACTTTAAGTCATAGATTCTCAATTTAGAAATGAGAAATTTCTAATTCAGTATATCGATTGGTATTTCCATCTTAATTCAAAGGTATAACAACTTATCTTCCCTTCGCATAACCCAAAGGGCATTGTTGAAAGCAGATAAGCTACCTTCAAGAAAGGAGGTGAGGTTTACCTTCCTCTCTTTCTTTCTTTCTTAACTCCTCCTGTTACAGAAAAATGAAACGAACAGACACTGAGGGGTTAGGAGTACGATCTTTATTTAAGTGCACAGGCCCAGAGGAGACAAACTCCAAATTCTGAGCCCAGAACAATAGCCCCGCATTCCTTTTATGCTGGGCTAAGTGGGGGAGGGTATTGGGAGGCGTAGTATAGATTTGGCACGAAAAGGGTTTGCAGAGGTGGGAGAGAAGCATTTACATCATAAGTCAGGGCAATTAGCATTTCATCTTTGGTATCAGCCTTGATTTCCTCTACACTCCTAGTTGCTGTTTTAGAAATGGCTGTGGTTGAATTGCGGGCCGAAATGGAAGAGGGAAGGAAGAGAAATGACAAAGTTCCGCCTTCAGTGGCACTGGCTTAGGATGGCGGTGTTGTCTCTGGGCTTGACAAGAATATAAAGCTGGCTCTTTCTCTCATAAGCACATTAGTGGGTTTTTTCTTTTGGAGGCTTCACTACTAAAGCTCCGACTGGAACTCCTTCTGACATAAGGCCTCTAAAAGTTATCAAGATAACTTTTAAAATTACACCAAAACTAACACTGTATCATGAGGCTCACATCCTTCTCTAGAATCAAGCACCTTGGACACACCATAAGAAAGAAATGCCATTATCTTTCACTGTCCAGCTACCACAGGCCAGCTGAAACAGCCTCTCCCTCACAGTAGGGTTCCTCAGGCATGCGCTTAATACAGTCACTTGTTCCTACAACTCTAAATACAAGGTTTACCCACCAACCTCTCCAAGTGATCTCCTCTGCAGCTCCTCTGGACAGACTTGAGTGAGAAATCATGGGAATCTTAGAACAGATTTTTCCCAAAGAAACCATCATGAATTCTCCTGTCAATCCACATAGATGCTTTGACACTTTTTTTTTTTGTTAACATGAGAACTAGCAAAATGTTCTTAGACGACTACTTTTACATTTCTGCCTGGTAATCTGGTACCTCATTTTGTGATTTTTATATCTATTTTCTCTTGTTGTCTCAGTGAAAACTTCCAATTTAACATTCCATTTCATGTTCCTTTCCCCATCCATTAAATATTGGTATTCCACAGGTTTCTGTTCTTGAGCCAATTATTGCTTCACTCAATACACTTGCCTTCTCTGGGCAGGTTTTCCAGTCTCGTGGCAACAATTATGTGCATTCAAATTGCTTCAAAATCCTTATGTCCTCACTTGAAGTCTCTAACTACTAATTCAGACCACTTCCTGAATAATAACACTGCGGAGGCTCCATTGGAATTTCAAATTTAACAAGTCCCAAAACAAACTTATTATTCTCTTCATTCTGTTTCTAACTTCTTAGTTCTCTTCTTTCATCTCCTTGGAATGCCTTCAGCTCCCCCCGTGTATTTTCTTTCTTTCTATGCGTTAAGAAACCTAATAGCCTTCTAGCTTAGATGTCAACCCCTCATTTCTCACACCCAGAAAAATTGATTGCTTCTCTTCTGGATCCCTCAGATTTTTCTGTCCTCCATCAATGGCATTGTCTGCTATGTAGTCACATATGTGCCTGTCTCTGTTTTCATACTTTGGGAGTTTCTCAAAGGCAAGGACTATGTCCCAATCATCCCCAGTGCCCAGGGCAGAACTGGTATATAGTCTGCCCCCACTAAATACTTGCTTTATGTTAATTTTTGTTTATAGACATTATACCATTGGACTGTTATGATATATCATTAGATCAAAATTATTACTACCCTCAAATTCCAGACAAGAAAATTATGGTTCAAATATATTGAGTCACTAGAAACAAAGTTTCACAAAGAGGAGGGGCATTGAGTCAGCACTTTAGAACTACATTTTACTCACAGCCTAGTACTCCTCTTTTCTGGGGTGTTTGTTTTCATGCCAACCTGAGAGCATCTGGTCTTTCAGGCATCCTTAAAGGTCTTTCAATCCCTTAGCTCTTGCTACGTGTTTCTAGATAAAAAAAATTTGTGAGGACTCTGCCTCTCTTCTTCTGACTCCTCTTAATTCCTTCTAAAGAACAGGCCTAAAATACAGCAATCAATTTATTTGACTAAGTGATATGTCATAGGCGTTCTACTTTGTTTCCTCATGATATCCATGTGAGTTGTTTATAATGCTAGTACAATGTCACCCCCAGGTGTTTCCGCCTCTTGTTTACACAAGCACATCATCTGAAACCTGACCTGCAGCTAAAAGAGTGTTACGGAGCCAGCATCTACCCAGGAGAGGGGCGCTGTGTTCAGAGATGCTCCCAGCCGTTTTTTCCAGCTCTGGCCTATGAGTAGTAGGTGACTATTGTAAAGAGACACTGAGCCTTGTTTCATTAAACTTTTTGACTCTGACAATGGTTTTCTTAAGCTTTGCCAGATCATATAGTTGGTACATGTCTAAGCAGACTCTGAGATAGAAATCGCAGGTAATGTATCCTAGGGACTATCCCAGGGAACCGGAGTCAGGGAGCAGGGAGGATAAAATCGGGAAAAAAGGGTGAAAAACCAGTACCGGGGTGTGTTATTAAGCTGGTGGACTTACAGGGGCAATTGGACATCAATATCAGTGCGACCCCCTGAGGAGCTGATGGAAAAATACACTTGAGAAATGTCTGCCTCAGAGAAGGAAGTGGACAGCATTTATCACAAGCTCCCATCTTCGCGTGGTCAAAGGTTGTTCCATGGAGCGTTATTCCCACTCACTTCTAAGTTGTGGATGTGGATGTCGGTTAACTTCTGAAGGATCCCCACCACGGTTTCACAAAGCCCTGAGGCAAGCAAGGAGTGTCAGGCTACGCCTGTGCGAAGCTGGCTGCCCTGGCAATGGCTGGGGCGAAGAGTGGGCTGAGCGACTGTCAGACGATACGTGATGACGGAGCTGCACCAGGTAGCTAAAGAAGCAAACTCAAATCGGCTCTTCTCCAAGGATTTGAGAGCTATACATAGGCATATATTTTTAAAAATCACAAATTAAAGAAGAAAAACCTGCATAGGAACCAGTACTGGGGTTAGGAAACCCCAAACTGTAGTGAATGATTTGCTCGAGGCTCGGTGAGGACATCTGAGGGTTACAAACTCCAGGGAGGCGCAGCACTCGGGGGCGCACGCCAAATACTTTTGCAAGCTTTACCTCCAAGAGCTGTACCAAGTTCCCATGGTGAATATTGGAGAAAAAGAATCTCCTTGCACTACCAGGAGAAGGAAAAATAACCCATTTTAAAATACACCAGGGTGTTCTGTTATTCTTAACAAGGCCTTTCTGATTTTTTATCAGAGCTTAACTGACCTGTGGGGAAGGAAAACGCAAGTCCAGCGCAATCTAGCCCTCCTATCTCACCGGGGGGGGGGGGGGGGGGGGGG